>JACEIK010009366.1:19189-30787 GCA_018107945.1 Datura stramonium
TGCTATTTCTCCCAACTGCATTCACATATATGTCAATTAGAACTAAATACGCTAATATTCTGAAAGAAAATATCACTTTCAATATATATATAGCCCAAACTTTGGCTTATTGAGAAACGGTCGAAAACTCGCTATTTCTCAAAAGTCCAAAAGAGAGAAATACTCACTTTAGGGCTAGGAGTATATTGACACTAATTTGGAGAAATTCCACTTACCTTAGCTCGGTAGCACGACAATTCGCCGACCGAATTTCACGAAACTAAATCCGTACGAATGCTCCTTACTGCTTAATACCTTGGTATCTGGAGTTAATTTGAGTTTGGACCGCGTTTGATGGCGTAACCGGACGAATATTATCAAGGAACCTTCGTCCCCCTCTGTTCTTCCTCGACTTCTCTGGAAAGTTATATGAAATATAACATTTCAACCGAAGTTGGAGGCTTTTATACTTGGGCCTAGACAGGGCCTCCGTGACACGGCGCCAACGCGGAGGCCCTCCCTCCGTGGCACGTTTCCATCGCGGAGGGGCTCTGCCCTGGCTCCTTCCGCGATGGTTCCACGAATCTCTTATCCGGTCTTTCCCCCGGGCCTTTTCCTAGCATGTATGGCATTAAAAAACTCTTAACCAACATGCGAATAGGCCATCTACATGTCGAGAATTTACGGGGTGTAACAATAACTCTCAGTTTGATGCCCTTATAGACAATAAAGCTTGCTTAGAGGCCGTTGGCGTACCTTAACTCTTCCAGGGCCAGAAATATGGATAGGATAGTCATACCTTAGAGTTAGTGGCACTAGGGTCCCCTAGTAAACTAAGCGACAATCGGCCACCTAGTTAGTTACTGCCAATGACTGTTAGTTCCAGTCGACTTAGTGTTTTTCATACAGGTCGCCTAGGAAGTCAGCCTAATTGCACAAATCAGATAGACCCGTGAGGACCCCAAGGAGGGAACCTTGTCAGTAGTCAGATGTTGGGCCAATGCCCCAGCTTACTCTTATAAATACTCAGGTACAGGTTGCCGTAAATGGCCAGGTCTAGGTAAACACGCCTATAAGGTTAGGAATCACCAGAGAAGATAGATGAAATCTGAACAAAACAAATTGAAATCTAATGGTCTGGAACTATAGTAGTACAATATTACTTTCAGGATAAGAATCATAGTAAACTACCTGGGGAAGGTTAGAGGTTGACTGCTCAGGAGCATGTCTAATTAAGTAGTAGTGCTATAGTTGTCCTAAGCGAAGAAACAAAATAGTTAGTCATTTGCGACCTTATGATTCGCTTATGAGCTATCACTATCCTAGCATGAAATTTAGAGTATCGTTACGCCACTCCATATCTCGCCTTATCCAGTCTAGAACATTAGAGATTATGAACACTGCTAGGATCCTCTGATCAGGTATATGCACGCGGGGTGTGCTTGTTGGCAACTATACAGACTATTCTAGGGGTGAGTAGCAATTGTGTTAGGCCTTAAGAGCCAGCTACGCCTTTTGATGGCTAGGTTGAGACCAAAATATAGTATATTGGTTGGGATTGACCTACCCTATATAGCCTTCCATTGACCAAACTCAGGGTTACTAGCTGTGTCGTCGCCTTGGGGGCTATATGGATCACTCCAAGGAGCTATACGTTGTCCCAAGGGACTATATTTAGGCTCAAGCTCCATATTACAGTCCATCCATGCCCAGACTTCTATTTTTATGCCGCATCAGCATCACTAATCCTCATTGAGCCTTGTGTCCAGGGTTCAGTTACAGGAGCCCTCCAGGCTCAAACACAGCTACAGGAGCCCAATGGGCTCAGTTGCAGACCCAAGGGCCAGGTAGGTTGGCTATAGTTACCTGTTGACCCATATTGACCATGTTAGGGGTATATGGATTGGAGTGTGCTCGCCAGGGCTTATGGGGACCCAGGCAGGTTATTTTGTGCTAATTGTACCTTCCAAGCTTATGGGGGCCAGGTGAGGTTCTTATTTGTATTCTTGCCTACTAGTTATAGCTGCTTGTTTTCATTGTTGTTATAACTAGACAGCCTGATGGTCTTGTCGGCCCGCATAGGATCCCTTTATTGTCACGTGGTTGGTCAGCTGTTTTCTTTTAAAGGTGCTACGTGGCCTTGTCGGCCCGAGGTTTTGGTTACAACCGAGATATAATAGTTTATTTTCTTGATTTCGAGTCGCTGGTAGGTACCATAGATGCCTATGCCTAGTTAGGTCTTCCCAGATCCTAGTGTGGCATTAGGTGCCAGTCATGCCTCCAAAGGTGGGGCGTGGAACTGGGTATATTTACATACCCATGTTCCATTTTATATCTAAGTTTTAGTCATGTTTGTCAATTAAATTATGTATAATCTTATGTGTTTTATGTATATTTGTGTGCATGAACTAACCAATATGATTAGCCTATTTTGTAGGTGTTATATGCCATGGAAGAGTCTAATTATGAAGTTTCATGATCAAGATATATGCTGGGAATGAAATGCAAGTGAGGAACATGAAGTTGGCAAGAGAAGTAGGCTGCCGCACATGCCAGCGTCCACGCCGGGCTGGTAGCGTGCCATTGCCCGTGCGTGCACGTGCAAGGACCAGGCAAGATAGTAGCCGCGCGCCATGGAACTGTGCCACACTAGGAGTCATGCGTGTCCATCAACGTGCCACGCTGGGCAGCCTCTGCATTACACTCCCTGCCACGCTCGATGGCATACGGCCAGCCATATGCCATGCCATGCCTTTCTAATGGGCATCCGCAATAGGGCCGTGCCACGCTGCTTGGTTGGTGTGACCAATAGCGTGTCATGAGGCACATCTACACAGCTAAATTTTATTATCTATAAATAGCACACTTAGTTTATTTTATCATTTATCATGTATTATTTTCTGAAAACACAAATAAACAAAGCGAGAACGGAGGAAACTCTACTTAGGGTTCGTGTTCTTTTATTTTTTCACTCTTGTATTTCATCAATTCAAATAATATGATGAATTCTTGAATTAACATGAGTGTCTAAAACCCTTCTTCTAGGGTTGAGGCCACATGACATGATTGTTTTGCTTTAATTCCATTTGGTTCGAATTTTCATTGTTGTTAGTTCTTGCATTCTTATTATTATTCATTTTAATGCTTGATCACCACTGAAATGTTATTGTTAATCATAGGCAAACTCAAAAGAGACAGACCTAGGATATAACTAGGAATGCAAGATGCGAGTTCAAGTCTTTAAGGCTGATTCGCGGTTAGGATAGAAATATACCTAATTCGCATCGCTTGGTTATAAAATAGGAAGATACCTAGACATCGGATTTGGAATTGCCACATCACCACTCTTTGATGTAGTGTGAAGACAAGATAGGTTAAATGGTTAGAGGTTTGAATGTCCACAACCAAGGGCATTAACCCCGTAAACCACTCCACATAGATAATTGCATATGAATTAGGTTGTCACATCCCCGCTCAATGATGTAGTTGTGAGGCTAATCCAATTCTGTTTAGAGGCTCGAAAAACCATGAACATGGCAATTATGTTGTGAGACAACAAATGAAAGCAAATACTTCAACCAATGTGAATTGTAGCTATACATGAATGTTTGGCCTTAACCCTGGATTCTTCTCATTACTATTTTTCGATTAAATTTGTGATTATTTTTAGACTTAGAAATAAACAAATCTTAAATCTTGGAACATTAGCACTTTTGAATTGCAAATTAATACTTGAACTGGTTAATTCACTGATAGTCTAGTCCCAGTGGGTTTGACATACGACTCTTAAGAGTCACTTTACTACTTGTACGACCGCGTGTGCCAGAGGCATAGCAAGTTTTCGGCGCCGTTGACGGGGACTGGAAACATTTGGTGAATTTCTTGTTTTTTGTATTGTTACATTTTCTTAAGTGTTAAAAAACTTGTTCTTGGCCATCTTATTTATAGGTAATATATTTTTCCTTGCAGCAAGTTGGCATGGGATAAAAAGTTTGTTGAACCATATCCCAAACCTGAAAGAAGGTTTCAACAATTGAGAAGGGAAGGTTCCACTCTGTATCCCATCCAGCAGGTTCAACAGGGCGAGGTTGCAGCAGAGATGGCAGCAAGACCTATTCATGAAGTGGCAATAGCACTCGCGACCAATATTACCTCTAGCATCCGCAAAATGGAGCCTAGAGGTAATTTTGAGCTTAAACAGAAATGGTGCAGTTGTTGCACTCGAGTGGGCAGTTCAGACACCTGAGGACCCAAAACAACATCTGTAGAATTTCCTAGAAATTAGTGACATCTTCATCCCCACTGGAGTGTCAACTGACTACGTGAGGCTCACCCTTTTTCCATTTTCACTTTTGGGAGAAGCGAAGAGGTGGCTAAAGAAAGAGCCACCGAACTTGACCAAAACTTGGAATGACCTTGCTAGGATGTTCCTCATCAGATTTCTCCCATCAAGTAAGACTGCAAAGCTGTGATGCGAGATACTAAGTTTCAAGTAGAGGCCCAAGGAAAATTTATACTTGGCTTAGGAGAGGTTCAACTCATTGTTGAGAGACTTCCCTCATCATCAGTAGTTTAATGAAATGCTAGCCCACACTACCGTGGAGAGTTGGACCCACATACAAAAATTTTTCTAGACTCTGCATTGAGTGGGAAAGCACTAGAGAAGACATACGATGAGCTGTACACTCTGCTGAACAGAATTGCATAGGGAAATACAGAGTGGCACAGTGATTCATCTAGAGGGGCAGTTAGAAAAGCAGCTAGGGTCATTGAAGTTGATAGTGTGAATGCGTTTGTAGCCTAGTTAGTATCCTTTCAGAACTAGATGATGACTTAGTTCAGCAAGCTTAAGTTGGCACAGCCGCATGCATAGGTACATGTAGTGCAACCAGCTCCTAGCTTGTGTGACATATGTGGCAATAGTGGGCATGGTGAAGAATCTTGCAGAGAAAATCAAAAATCAGTCAACTTTGTGGGTAATGTGCCAAGAGGTAATCAGAATTATGGGAATACCTATAACAAGAACTAATAGAATCACAAAAATATCTCTTGGAGTGGTAATCAAGGCCGATTCAGAGTTATCAGCAGCCACAACAGCAGTAGGGCAAATAGAATAGTGGTCAATCTAGCAACATTAAGGAGATGTTGTAGAAAATTATGGACAATCAGAATCAAATGGCAGCTGACTATGCAAAAATGGCAGCAGAGCTTAAAAATCAGCAACTGGCCACTCGCAACTTGGAAAAATAGATGGGTCAGTTAGCAGCTGCTTAGGATAATAGACCATCGGGGGTTTTACCCAATGATACAGATACAAACCCAAAGTAGGTCATGATCATAAGTTTGAGAAGTGGAAAATAGTTGGCTGATGCACCAACAAAAGAGAAGAAGAATGAGGTGCAACCAGAGTTGGTTAGACTAGGTCTAGAAGCTAAGGGAGACAATCAGAAAGCTGTAGTTAACAATTGACAATCAGCATTGCATCCATTACAAAGACCACCACCACCATTTCCGCAAAGGGCGCAAGAAGAGCAAGGAGGATGCTTGTTTCCAAAAGTTCTTTGATATTTTCAAAGAACTTCATATAAATTTTCCTTTGATTTACCTTTTGCAGGGAATGCCCAGGTATGCTAAGTACTTGAAAGATGTGGTGGCCAACAAGATGAGGCTGATGGATGTGCAGATGGTGGCAGTTACTGAGGAGTGTAGTTTCAGGATAACAAGCAAGATGCCAAATAATCTCAAAGACCCAAGGAGTTTCACCCTCCCCGTACAAACAGGTGAAAAGGTCTGATGAGGGCCTTGTGTGATCTATGGGTGGCAATGAACTTGATGCCCATATATCTTTTCAATACACTTGGTTTGGGAAAACCAAGGCCTACCAAAGTGATGTTGCAGCTATCTGATAAGTCAAACGTAGCCCAAATGGGATTATTGAGGACTTGCTCATCAAAGTAGGTAAGTTCATCATACCTATTGATTTTGTAATACTTGACTTTGAAGTTGATGACAAGGTACTCTTCATCTTGGGATGCCCATTCCTGGTCACAGGAGAAGCTGTAATTGATGTGAGAGCTGGCACCCTAAAAAGGAGGGTGAATGATGATGAGGAGCTCTTTAGAGTGTATCAAGAGATCAACTCCTCAACATAATACAGATATATTTGCAAGATCAATGTACTAATAGAGGATGAGTGTGGGGTGGATTATTACAAAGGTCCACTTCTGAAGGATCTCTTAACAGGGGAAAGTCTGTTGTTGGTCATATGCCAAGGAATCCGATGAAGGAAGTGATGGAGGTGAAGAGGGAAAATGTGGAGGCTTTTCCCTCAAGAGTTAAGAAGAAGAGAAGATGGTTCCCCAAAGGGAAGAATTGTTTGAGAACACCCTAAAAAGGATGATTCACGTCGTACCGTAACATAAAATTAGGCGCTTCTTGGGAGGCAACACAAGTGTACCACATGTATGACTTTTTTCCTTTTATTTTTTCTTTTGATTATCTTCACTTTGTCTTATTTTTGTTGAGTAACAACAGAAAAGGGGAAGTCTGAGTACCCTTAGAAACAAAATCTAAGGAGCGTGGAAAAATACAAGTGTGGGATTAGTGAACCATGTGAGGAAAATGTGGACAAAACATGCTAGCTAGGCCTAGAGGCCTCAGGAATATCCCAAACCCTTGTTCTAATTTTAAGTGATGCTTTGGGGAAACAACATATTTCAAGTGTGGGGTGAGCGAAATTCAAAAATTTTTGAGGTTGTTTGAGGGTGAACACGTGCTTGGTTTGAAAATTTATTTGATTTGAAGTGTGAGTTGAGGACTGCTCACCCACCATTTGGTTTTTCTTTTTGGTTCTTTTCCGAAGAGGGGCACTTTGAACCAAGAATAAAGTTTTTGAGTTGTCTATAAATATATGTTTTAGTCATAGTTAAGGAATTTTTCCGATGATGGATGGATGATGACCGTCTTGGGGGAAAATTAATCACTAGGGTTTTGATTGTGAACCCTTAACTGATTGATTACTTGATACTCTTGTTGAGTGATATACATGATTGTAAGATGCAAGTGGATGCTAATTTTGAAGCATGTTGAGCAATTGTATGACTTTGTTGAGACACCTAGGCTCTTGAATATGACTCTTTATGATTTGTGCTAATTTTTGAATTCGTGTGATTAGCTTTATTGAGAGTCTATATGGATATATCTAGATTTGAACATGTGTAGTGGTGTAAGGTTCTTTGTATAGTCAATGTTGTCATATAATGTTTAGAACTTTCTTGGTGTGTTCGCAAAGCGAAATGAGGGATGTTAATTATAAGAGATGATGTAGGCATTTTTTTGAATAATCCTATTTTCATCCCTTGCTTTATCTACCATTAATGCATAATTCTAGTTAACCCCATTGAGCCTTTAGCCTATTCTTTGTTAGCCACAATAAAAGCTTAATCCTTATCTTTCAATAGACCAGAATTCAATCCAAAATTCCTAAGCGCTTCAGCGAAAGATGCAAAAGAGTTAGAGGAGTAAGAATACTGAAAAAAAGGAAATAGCTGGTTGTGGAAGTTGAAGAAAAGATTAAAGGTGCAATGTTGTTACACTCCGTAAGTTCCTATTGCTTAACAATGCGTGCGTACATATGTCATGAGTTTTGGAGTATGACGCATTATGGAAAAGGCTTGAAGAGGGGCGCGCACGAGTGCATAGTCGAGTGAGTAGGAGGCCAAAGCAGAGGTAGGGCGTAGAGCGCCGCATCACGCCTCTGCCCAGGCGCCTTGAGCGACACATCGCGCCNCCTGACTCCTGGTGCTGTGGGCGGAATGCTGCACCTCCCCTCCACCGCCTCCCTATGTATATGTTTAAGTGACAGATTTAATTCATGTCAAATATTTCTAAAAACAAACCCACGACCCTACGACGAGGTTCTCTAAATTTCTCTTCAATTTTTAGCAAAATTACACCGTTAAACTCTGGTAAAATGCAAATTTGTCTTGGATAACGAGTTATAGGACTACGAGGAATATCCCTGCGGAGTTATTTCTTGAAACTTCGCTCGAAGTACTGGAAAACCGCAGAGAGAAGTTGGTGGAATCACTTCTAATCGATTCCTAAGCAGCTACAAGTGATAGGTAAACATTTCTACCTTCTAAACTCTCGGGAATTTGTGAGTTTTTGGCCGAATTAAATGGAGTTGAGTTATAGTTAACATTATTGAAAGATATCATTATTTTATGATTCCTACTATTGAAATAGCCTTATTCTCTCATCGTAGAGGCTGCAATTGAGTGGAATTATCACCTACAGGTTGGGACTATTTGGATAAATGAGAATCGGCATTTGAGGTATGTTAAGGCTACCCTATTTCAACAAGTGTTGTTGTCATATAGTGATACAACCCATACCTCTGTAAGTAAGTTGAACGTATGTATGTTATGATTAGTTGCTGCAAGTACATAATAATTATACGTGTTGTGGTTAGCTTCTAAGATGAATTAAGATTGCATCGGAGTACCCCTCATTAGGAAATAGTATATTAAGTATGGTTAACACAGGGAGTGTCTTAGAGATTTCCCTGCTCACCTGTTTACTGTTTAGAGAGATTCTAATATCTTGCCTTCGTACCAAGGCCTAAGAAGCTTGTAGTTAGTTGTTGGGCCTAACTTAGTAAAGTTGGACAGCATAGGGTGCAGCTAGGTGATATAACTTTCTGGTTGATTCCTATATAGACAATAAAGCTCGCCCGTAGGCCATTGGAATACCTTGATGCCTCCAGGGCTAGAATCTTGATAGGATGGTCTTAGTTTTGAGTCGATGGAACCAGGGTTGCCTAAGGAACTGAACGACAGCTTGCCATGTGATTGGCTATTGTCGGTAACCGTTAGCCTCAGCCAACTTATCATTTGTCGCACAGGGAACCACCCCAACAATTAGAAATTTGGTAGACTAAGTGGCGTCCTAAGGGGGGAAAACTTGTGAGGGATTATACGTGGGTCCAATGCCCAGGTACATATTGCCATGAAGGGCGAGGTCCAGATTTTCCTTCCTACGAGGCTATGAAACACCTAGAGGAGCCATCCGAATTCTGTATAGACCAAGTTAGTGTCTAAGGGATTAGAACCTTAGTATCACAACTTTACCACTAGGCTAAGAACCTTAGCATGTTGCCTGTGGGAACTTAGGCCTAACTGCTTAGGAATGTATCTGGTTGGTAGCAGCCCCGTAGTCGTCCTAAGTGAAGGAATCATATATACGGTCGCTTAAGACCTCATTGTTTGCTTATAAGCTATTATTGTCCTAGTATGCCCTTCATAGTATCTCTTAGGCCATTCCGGACCTCGCCCTATTCTGCCTAGGACGTTAAGGTTTGCAAACATTGTTAGGACCCCCCCGATAAGGTGTAGGCACCTGGGATGTTCCTATTGGCAAATATATCGACTATTTCAGGGGTGAATAGTGGTTGTGTTAGGCCTAAGGGTATAGGTATGACTTTTTATGGGCTAGATTGATACTAAAAGGTAGTACTTCAGTTGGGATTGACCCCACCTAGTATAACCTTTCGTTGACCAACTTCAGGGTTGCTAATTATGTCATCACCTATGGGGCTATAGATCACTAGAGGATCTATGTGATGTCGCTCAGAGGAGATATGTGATGGTTGAAAGGACTATATTTAGGACTATAAGGCCATATTTAAGTCCATCCATGTATGGACCTTTTCTTATGCCATACCGACATTACTGACCCTCTGTCGAACCTTGTGTGCCTAGGGTGTTGTTACAGGAGCCCAGCAGGCTCAGTTGCAGACTTAGAGGACAGGTAGGTTGGCTATAATTATTGGTAGAATCATAATGACCTGGTTAGGGGTATATAGATTACATTGTACTTGCCAGGGCCTATGGAGGCCCCGAGCAGGTTATTTCTGTGTTGCTTGCACCTTCCAAACTTATGGAGGCCCGGTTAGGTTCTTATTTGTATAATTTTTTGTTAGATATAACCTATGTATGTTATGTATGGCCGTGCAGCTTCAGCTCTTATTTGTGTAGTGGTTTACTAGATGCAGGTTATGGATAAGTAAGCTTACAGGTTAACTTCTGCTCCTTATCACTGATTACTTTTAGTTCTTTATCAACTTATATTAAGCTTTTATTACTGCCTTACATATTCGGCATATATTGTACTGACGCCCACGCGTGGGGCACTGCATACTTGCCTACAAGTTTAGACAGACAGGTTTCAGGACCTCCTTTAGCAGCTATTCAGGGTCAGCAGATTGGTCAACTCCTTTCATTCGGAGTTTCCAGGTAGTGGAAGTTTGCTCTTTTAGTTGTACAGTTTGTGGGTAGGTCGGGGCCCTGTCTAGATAAATATTTTCACTCTTAGAGGCTTACAGATTACATTCTTTAGTTAGTTGGTTGTTGTTGGCCGTGTGGGGCCTATGCATATTATATATTTTGCGTGTTGGCCGTGTGGGGCCTAATGTAGCTTTTAGGTAGCAACCTTGTTGGCTATAGTATGAATATGATTGCCTGTTGTCCTTCAGTCATGACTAGACAACATGGTGGTCTTGTCGGCCTGCATAGGATTCCTTTACTGTTGTGTTCGTTGGGTTGACTATTTTCTTATAGGTCGCTATGTGGCCTTGTTGGCCCGAGGTTGTATTTACAACCGAGATATAGTAGTTTGTTTTCTTGATTTTTGAGTTGCTGGCAGGCACCCTAGATGCATATGCCCAGCCAGGTTAGCCCAGGTCTCAGTATGGAATTAGGTGCTTGTCATACCTTCCAAAGTGGGGCGTGACAAATGTTCAAAATGCATAAGTGTTGGTAGGGAGTAGAAAAGAACAAAAGAATGAAAAAGTATCTAATTCTTAAGTACTCCCTACTGATAGTGTAAGCATGCTTCAAGAATTGGGGAAACAAAAAGGAAAGTGGTAGATGAAAGAATAAGAGGGGATATAAACGATGAGGTTGTGCTTAATGAGAGAAAGTGATGTATTAAATGTTCTTAGAAAATATAGTCACCATTACTGGATAGAATAGTATGTATCGTCCCTTAGCATACACTACAACCCATAAAGTCCTATCTAATCTTACTTTTAGATGTTCCTAGATTAGAAGAGTAATACACTAAGGGCAAGCATATGGGTCATCCCATGTTGCATGTGAATTTTTTTAAGAGTGAGTATAATTGTATTCATATACCCATACATGTTAAAACTTGTAAATCTGTGAGTGAAAATGTGTATCTCTTGTTGTGAGAACACATGTTTGAGAAAAGATAGAATTCATGTTGGACTTTTTGATTGGTTAATGTGCATGATTTTGCTGTGGTTGTAGAGTCAATTCTTAAGGATAGGAGTTCTTCACTTATTTTTCATGATTTTAATTGTGCAATATATAACATGACCTACTTTGAATTTTCCATTTTAGTCAGTCATTGCAGCCTTAACTTGAGTGTTGTTGCTTCAATTGGTGATGTGTGAGTCCTTCTTATGCATGAGATGTAATGGAGTTGTTCGAGGACAAACAAGGCTTTAAGTGTGGGGTAGTGATCTTGGGAATATTTACATTCCCAAGTGCTATTTTATATCTTAGTTTTAGTCATGTTTGTCAATAAATTAAGTAT
>JACEIK010009366.1:30991-52402 GCA_018107945.1 Datura stramonium
AGCGCACCACGCCATGCATGCATGCCTGAGGACCAGGAAAGATAGTAGTTGCATGTTATGGCTCCATATCTCTCCAGGCATCATGCATGTCCGTCAACGTGCCACGCTGGGAAGCCTCCGCTTTACACTCCATGCCACGCCTGATGGCACATGACCAGCCATATGCCATGCCATGCCTTTCTAGTGGGCATCCGTGACAGGGCCGTGTCATGCTGCCTAGTTTGCGCGACTAGCAACGTGTCACGGATGCACATTTACCAGGCCAAATTTCATTATCTATAAATAACACACTTAGTTTATTCTATAATTTATCACGTATTATTTTTTGAAAACACAGAGCAGCAAAGGGAGAACGGAGGAAACTCTACTAAGGGTTCGTGTTCTTTCAATTTTTCACTCTTGTATTTCATCAATTCAAACAATATGATGAATTCTTGTATTAATATGAGTGGATAAAACCCTTCTTTAGGGTTGAGGCCACATGACATGATTGTTTTGCTTTAATTCCATCTTGTTCAAGTTTTCATTGTTGTTAGTTCTTGCATTCTTGTTCTTATTCATTTTAATGGTTGATTACTATTGAAATGCTATTGTTAATAATAAGCAAACTCAAAAGAGCAAGCCTAGGATTGAACTAGGACTGCAAGATGCGAGTTCAAATCTTTACGGCTGATTCGCGGTTAGGATAGAAATATACCTAATTCTCCTTGCTTGGTTATAAAACGGGAAGATAGCTAGACACCGGATTTGGAATTGTCATATTACCACTCTTTGATGTAGCTACGTAGCGAAGTTAGGTTAAATAGTTAGAGGTTTGAAAGTATATAACCAAGGGCATTAACCTCGTAAGCCACTCCACATAGATAATTGCATATGAATTAGGTTGTCACATCCTCGCTCAACAATGTAGTTGTGAGGCTAATCCAATTCTATTTAGAGGCTTGAAAGACCATGAATATTGAAATTGTTTTGTGAGACAACAAATGAAAGCAAAAAATTGAACCAATGTAAATTGTATCTATACATGAATGTATGGCCTTAACCCTGGATTCTTCTCGTTACTGTTTTTCAATTAAATTTGTGATCGACTTTAGACTTTGAAACAAACAAATCTTAAATATTGGAACATTAGGACTTTTGAATTTTTGCAAATTAATAATCGAACTGGTTAATTCACTGATAGTCTATTGCTTGTGTGTTCGTCATCCGGCTCTTAAGAGTCACTTTATTACTTGTACGACTGCGTGCATTTGCGTGTGCACCAAAGGCATAGAAAAAACCCAAATGAAGCTGATCAAAAAACATTTACTTGTAGGGGGTGCTGAAAAGGAGAATGTTGTAGGTTCACAGGGTAAGGCTACCATATACAAAGAGCATAACTCGGACTTTGAAGAAGACACTAAGTATGTAAATAATATAAGGAGTTTCTGGGCCAATGACTAAGGAAACCAAGGTTAAAACTATGAAAGGAATAATTATTATGACATAGCTGGTTACAAAGCTCGAGATTAGGGCAGTTGGAAGAATTAAGAGAATTATAGGAATGATCACAGCAGGGTGTATGTTCCTCCCAGGAACCATGAGAAAAACAATAATGATGCAGAAAGTCCTAAGATGGAAGAAATGTTGGTCAAGGTCTTGAAAAGAGTCAAATATATTGACTCAGGAGTTAAGAAGATAAAGAGTGACCTCTCCAACTTTAGTTAACTCGTGGATTCACACTCTACATCCATTAAACCACTGGAGTATCAAATAGGGAAAACGTCTGCAACCTTTAATCAGACAAAGAGTGGTACCCTGCCTAGTGATATAGTGCAGAACTCGAGGACGGATGGGTACTACATGGACATCACAACCAGAAGTGGAAAAGGTTTGCTGAAATAATTCCTATTAATGTAGAGCAGGGTGAAGAGGTAGCTTCAGAGATAGAACTTGCAGCCAAAGATGAGGTTTAGCAGGTGATTCCGGCTAAGTCTGCAAACCCAGTAGTTACTGAGAACATCCATGAAGATAAAGGTAAAAAAAGGAAAGGAGGTGGTAAATCCATTTACTCAAATTCCTAGATCGCCACCTCCATACCCACAGAGGTTAAAAAAGAAGGTAGAAGATGGAAAATTCCGCAAATTTATGTCCATGTTAAAGAATCTGTCAATCAATGTTCCATTAGTGGAAACCCTTGAGTAGATGCCAAATTATGCCAAGTTCATGAAGGACTTGGTCACAAAGAAAAGGACTGTCAGCTATGAGCCGATGGATAATGTTCATCATTGTAGTATGATCTCTTCACGCTCACTAGTTTAGAAAAAGGAATACCCTGGTGCATTCACTATTCCATGCAGCATTAGCGCATTCAATTTTTCCAAAGAGTTATTTGACTTAGGTGCCAGCATCAATTTATTGCCACTGGCTATATATAAGCAACTGGGCTTGAGAGCCCCCAAATTGACTACTATGAGACTGCTGATGGCTGACCATTTAGTTAAAAGGACTGTGGGGATTCTATGTGACGTGCTAGTCAAAGTGGAGCACTTTATATTTCCTGCTGATTTTGTAATCTTGAATTGGGAAGTGGACTTTGAACCCCCCATAATTTTAGGGAGGCCATTCTTAGTAATTGGGCGAGCGTTGGTTGATATGGAGAGTGGTGAATTGAAGTTTAGACTGAATGATGAAGAGGTAAGGTTTAATGTCTGAAAATCCATGAAACAACCGAGAAACATGAACATAGTCTCTGTGATTGATATTGTTGATGAAGGGGTAGTTGAAGTACTCATGGAAGAGAGATTTGCAGTTGAAACTCTACGTGCAGTGATGAATGAATTTTGAGGGTGATGACATCCGAGAGCTTGAAGTGATAGTTAACGTTGTAGCAGCGATGGGGTCTTATTCTTATGCTCCAAAAAAGCTAGATTTGGATTTGAAGAATAGACGAACTCCTCCAGCGAAGCCCTCTATTGGAGATCTGCCAGTGTTGGAGTTGAAAGCATTACCTAGTCACTTACCTTATGTTTTCTTGGGAGATAACAAAACACTCCAGGTCATTGTGGCAGCTGATTTATTGGAGTGGCAGGTTGAATCCCTGGTTTCTGTGTTACAAAGTTTCAAAAGGGCAATTGGGTGGTTTATTGGTGATATTATTGGGATCCCTCTAAGATTATGCACGCAAAAGATTCAGTTGGAAGAAGATTATGTTCTGAGAAGAGAGCATCAACACAGACTTATCCCACCAATTCAAGAGGTGGTGAAGAAATAAATAATTAAATGGCTGTATGCAGGTGTCATATACCCGATATCGGACAGTAAATGGGTAAGTCCTGTGCAATGCGTCCCTAAAAAAGGAGGCATGAACATGCTGGAAAATGAGTGGAGTGAGTTGATTCCTCTAAGACCATTCACAGGCTAGTGTGTTTGTATGGATTACCGGAAGTTGAACACGTGGACACGCAAAGATCACTTCCCAATGCCATTTATAGATCAAATGCTGGACGGATTAGTAGAGAGAGGTTGGTATTGCTTCTTAGATGGTTATTCGGGATATAACCAAATATTAGTTGCACTTGAGGATCAAGAAAAGACTACATTCCCTTGTCCTTATTGGACATTTGCTTTCAGACGCATGTCATTCGGATTATGCAATGCGCTTGCAACTTTCTATAGGTGTATGATGTCAATTTTTTCTAATATGGGGGAAGACACCTTGGAGGTTTTTATGGACGATGTTTTAATCATAGGTGACACTTTTGAGTACTGCTTATCTAATATTGGAAAATCCTTACAATGGTGTGAAGAGGCAATTCTTATGTTAAATATGGGGAAATGCTATTTCATGGTGAAAGAGGGCATTTTTCTAGGTCACAAGATATCAGAAAAAGGCATTGAAGTAGACAGAGAAATGATCGAGGTGATTGAGAAGTTTCCTTCACCAATCTCAGTGAAGGGAGTAAGGAGCATTCTAGGTCATATAGGGTTTTA
Source organism: Datura stramonium (assembly GCA_018107945.1). Lineage (NCBI taxonomy): Eukaryota > Viridiplantae > Streptophyta > Magnoliopsida > Solanales > Solanaceae > Datura > Datura stramonium. Next base: position 34,964 of record JACEIK010009366.1, read on the forward strand.
GCAAAGATTCATAAAAGACTTCTCCAAAATTGCAAATCCGTTATGTAAGTTGTTGGAGAAGAGACTAAATTTGTGTTTGATGAAGCTTGTCTGAAGGCTTTTGTAAGCCTTAAACAAAGGTTGGTGGATGCCCGATAATTATTTCTCCAGATTGGGCGCAACATATTCGAGGTGATGTGTGACGCAAGTGGAGTTGCACTTGGAGCGGTGTTGGGGCAGAAGAGTGGAAAGATTTTCTACTCCATTTATTATGCTAGTAAGGCATTAAATGGGGCACAAAATAACTACATGGTGACTGGGCAAGCGTTGTTGGATGTGGTGTGTTCCTTTGAAAAATTTCGGGCATTTTTCTTGGTACCAGAGTGGTTGTGCATACTGACCATCCTGTCTTGAGATATCTCATGGCAAAGAAAGATGCAAAAACCAACGTTGATAAGATGGGTACTTCTGCTGCAGGAGTTTGACTTTAAAGTTGGGATGAGTCATATTTATTCTGACTATGTGTTGATAATTTGATAAGGAGATGCATTCCAGAAGCATAAATGATGAGTATCCTGGAGGCTTGCCATTCATCTCCTATTGGGGGCACCATGGTGTTGCTCGGACAACTCAAAAAATCTTGTAATGTTGGTATTATTGGCTGACGATACACCAGGATGCACATGATTTCGTAAAGGCATGTGATCAATGCCAAAGGCATGGAGCCATATCTAGAAGACATGAGTTGCCTATGACTCTGTCTTGGAAGTTGAATTGTTTGATGTATGGGGCATAGACTTCATGGGTCCATTTGTGAGATCGTATGGCTAGAAGTACATCTTAGTGTAAGTAGATTATATTTTGAAATGGGTGGAAGATGTGGCATTGGCAAATAATGATTGCAAAAGCATCACCACTTTCTTAAAGAAGAATATGTTTTCAAGGTTTGGTACTCTAAGAGCTATTATTAGTGATGGGGGTTCCCACTTCTGCAATAATATTTTTAGTGCTCTACTGCCAAAGTATAGAGTTAGCAAAAAGTGGCTACCCCCTATCATCCGAAATCAAGTAGTCAAGTGGAGGTATCAAATCGGGAAATCAAAATCATTCTGTCCAAAACAGTGAATGCCAACGGAATAGACTAGGCTCGAAAACTTGATAATGCATTATGAGCATAAATGCCCATTAGGATGTCCCCATACCAGTTAGTGTTTGGAAAGACGTGTCATCTACCTGTTGAACTTGAGCATAAGGCTCTGTGGGCACTCAAGAAGCTCAACTTGAGCTGGAGCGAGGCTGCATATTTGAGGCTTGATCAGATAAATGAGATGGATGAATTCTATCTGAGAGCATATGAGAGGTAGCTTTATACAAGGAAACGATAAAGATGTACCATGACCGGAGGATTGAAAAGAGGGAGTTCAATGTCACGACCCGAGTCTACACCCTGGACGAGACACGGTACTTGGTGCCACAAGTGACCTCAAGCTAACCCATGGTCTACCATTGCACTGGTAACTAAGCAAACATAAGCGAAAGCTATACAAAAATTATTATGTAATTAATGCTGTTGAAAGTGTAAACATAACTATAAGGAATGCCGAATATCTGAGTCTTAAAGCTAACTACTATCTGACAAGTTGCTGCGGCAAGCCTCTCAACGAACTCTAAAATATGACTGAAAAGAAACTAACTGAAGAATAACAACCATCATCCTCGGAAGATAAATACTAACCAAATAAAGCTACTTTTGGGATCGTCGGAGGGATCTACTAATGATGTTGCGACTGGGAACCTGTTCTCTTATCATAATACGATATAGCATGGAAAGTATGCGTCAGTACTTTAAATGTACTAAGTGAGATATACAATAAGCATGGAAAATAAGCACTGAACTGAAATAACATGAAATGACCAACTGATACTGAATACTGATAAAAATTGAGCTATAATTGATATTATCAATAATGACCCTAACTGACGGTCATAAACATGTCCTAAAATTGAATGATTGAACTGAGCTAAACTGAACTGAATTAAAACTGTACTGACAAGTGGGAGAGTCTATAACCGACATATAACCATGTGAGATAAGCGTGGAGTCCAATGTATACACCCCATTGGAGAAAACCCACTGTACCTTGCTAGGGTAAAGTGGCTGAGCTGCGTGATCACAAGTTTGGGGCCCGTTGGGCCAATAACTACGATGGCAACATAGTTCTGGGAACATGGGTGCGCTGGAACTCTAGTCCGCTCGGTGCTAAGTACTGCTCCCACTGGATAGTCTTAACTTGACTACTAAGCTGATAGCTAGAAGCTGGTGGACTAGTCAGGACTACTTATCTAGAAGTAACCTGAGATTCTGTTGGACCGAATAACTAAAAACTGGTGTTCTAAGACTTGTAAGAGCTGCTTATCTGGAAGCGTCATAACCGTCTAAAGAACTAACTGATAACTGATACTGCTGGTTCTAAGACTAGTCAGAGCTGCTTATCTAGAAGCGTTGTAGCCGTCTAAAGGACAAACTGATAACTGAAAGCTAAGACTGGAAGGTATTACTGACACCTCAAGAAACTGACTATAGTCAAACTGATCAGATGACATTTCTGTAAGATACTGAAAATTCTAGTTTACGACTAAGACTGGACTAACATGCAAACTGATCGTGAACTCACATGATTGTAATAACATGGAAATTTAGGAACTAATAGAGTCAAGCAACAATACTATCTAGTCAACTATGCAAGACCCAATTTACTGTATTTATAGAGTTAGGGCTAAACCATTTCACATGAAGAAGATAGAAACATCATCACTACATAGAGGAAACATAGCAAGAATTCATATAAACAACAATCCACAAAAATTAATCAAAATATGGATAGAATTTTACTCTAACTCAAAACCTCAAGGCTAGAACTGATAAGAAACTTCAGAAGCATTTTGGGGCATAAGGGAAGGACAATTCCCTTGTTGAATTCCCACATACCTGGAGTAGAATCCTTGAGAAGAAATCTAGAGAAACCTTGAAGAACACTGGAAGCCCTAGCTTAGCTCTTCACTGTCTGTCTGAAAATTCTACATTCTAAAAAAACTTGATAGGAATGAGAGGGATTAAGTCGACTACCCCTTTAATTCTCTCCAAAACATGCCCAAAACGACGTATTTTAGGGATTACAAAGATGGCAAGCTACTAAAATGCCTCTGAAAGAAAATCTGGAAAACTATTTGATAGGGACCAATGGGTCACACAATGGGTCGTTGGTCAGTACCACGACTCGTTGGGACCAGTCATTAGTCCTGTTCGTGAATTCTAGGCATAGTGGAACTGGACAACGAGAGGGGACAATGTCTCGTTGGATAAACCACTGGGTCTCTTGTTCCTCTCGTGGTTACCGAAGGGATTTTTGAACCTGAACTTGCATCCAACCAACAAGCGACACAATGACTCGTTGGTCCAACCCACGAGTTGTTGTCACCACTCATCCTAGCCACTGGGATTTTCTAGACTTGGTTCACGGATGGAAGCGATGACTCTTTGTGTGGAACAACGGGTCGTTGTTGCCCCTCGTTGCCACAGGGATGGATTTCTTACCTTCTCATACTTCTCCCAATGGCTCAACAAGATGGGTTGTTGGTCTCTTCCATGACCCGTTATTGGGCTCATTGGTTCAGGAAGGACATCATGTAGGCCTGATGACGACTCAGACAACGAGTCGCTAAAGCTGATTAGCGACTCGTTGTCTGGATCTTTCTGAGAAAAATTTTCAAGTTCTTCTGGGTTTTTCATGTGAAGTATGGGTTGGGTCTAGGAAAGTTTTGGGGTGTTACATTATGGCTCAGAGACCTCATGTTGTTGTTCAACTCTAGACTCCATCTGTTTCTAGGCAAACTCCGATCAAAATGGTCTAGGCCTTTCAAAGTGATACAAGTATTCCTATCTGGAGCTATTGAGCTAGAAAATCAAAAAGGGGAATGCTTCAAAGTGAATGGCCAATGTGTGAAGTAGTACTATGGAGTGCCTGAGGAGGTAAAAGTGTTAGTGTTGGTATACCTTGATGAAGTCTGAGTAATCAAGGTACTCGAGTCGTGCCACGATGTTAAATTAGGCACTACTTGGGAGGCAATCCAAGATTATTGTATTTATAATTTAGCATATTTAATTTGGTACTGTTCTTGTTTGAAAGGGGTGTAAAGTGTGCACGTACATGTGATTCTGGAAAGAGGTAACAAAATAATTGACGGGTCGTCCACATGGTGACGAGCCGTCACTCTAAACCATCGAAGGGAAGAAAAATTTTGTGTATTCTGGATAAGCCTGATGACATAGTTGATGAACCATCAGATTCATGATGGGCTGTCACTTTTTCCTCACAAATAGAAGTAAATTAGGGGCTTTCTAGATAAGCACGACGACAGATTATTGACGAGCTGTAATTTGTTCTACCGAAAGTGGTCACAAAAAAATGGGATTCTAGATAAGAGTGACGAGCCATCTCTTACTTGATGGACCGTCATGTACTCCATCATATGACATAACTTGAAAAATCTGTCTGCATAAGAATGCCAATCGAGGTGACGGATCGTCGAGTATCTGATGGGTCGTCGCTTCTGCCATCATCTAACCAAGTACGTTTTAGATTTAATGAACCCTAACCGATCCAACCCAAACCCCCATGATCCAGAATTGACCTGATCCCTTCGCATTTATTCCAAGAACATTTTTAAATGTTCTATTTTTCTTATCCCCCACTACTCTGAGCATTTAACAATCATACTTTTACCTTCACGCCCATCATCTGTCACGACCCGAGTTTACACCCTAGCCGTAACATGGGACAAGGAACCCCGAAATGCTCCAAGTTGACCAATGGCATAGTCATGGCATATCACTTAACAATGGAAGCAACTATCAATATAAATGAGCAGAAGCTAACTGCAAGAGTCTAATAAAGAACCATAAGAACAATTGTAACAACACATGATACAACAGTGAATCGATCTAGACAAGTCTGAAAGCCTTCTACTAAACTGATGAGTTGCTGGGACAAGCCCCCAGCTAACTCCTGAATCTGAAAACTGAAACATAAAGAAAATATAAACATAAATAACATACTCAGGAGGTGAGGACTCACCACAAGCAGCTGAGAGGGGATGAAGCGTATCTAACCACGAGGCTCACTATGGAGACCTGAATCTATATCATAAAATGATATAGCACAAAAGGCGTGCGATCAGTACTTCGAATGTACTGAGCATGCAGGAAAAAATGAAAACAACTAAACATACAAATATATGATAAGGAAATATCAAAGTACGTCGACATAATTGATTTAACATGTAATAATCCCCTTATAAGTCATATACACATATATATACATGAAAATTTCATATGGAACTCATATCCTGAAACATCATTTAACTCATGCATAAGGATCAAGTTCTGAACCTTTAATAAGAGCCAAGTCTGAGACTAGCAGCACACATTGTACTAGATCACTGCTAATAATTGAATCTGATTCTCATTATATTAAATTTGTTGTAATATGAAATCTGAATCATACGGAGCTGGATCATGATGATAACATAACTAAGGGAGTCATTCTCTACTATGGAGAGTCCCAGCTAAACTAAGGGAGTCATTCTCTACTATGGAGGAACCCCAACTGAACTAGGGAGTCACTTTCTACTATGGACGATCTCGACTGAACTAGGGAGTCGCTCTCTGCTATGGAGGATCCTGACTGAACTAGGGAGTCACTCTCTACTATGGAGGATCCCGATTGAACTAGGGAGTCACTCTCTGCTATGGAGGATCCTGACTGAACTAAGGAGTCGTCTCTTCTATGGAGGATCCCGAACTGACCAAGGGAAATATTCTCGGCGATGGAGAGTCTCTGGATGACTAGCACATGAGGAGTACTGATCAAATGTTATACATTTGTTCTATGCTACTACAACTAGTAAGAAACATGAACATGCACTGTTTTCATCATACAACATTCATTTCTAAAGGATTAGGGCTATTTTCTACTAACAACAAGCCCAACAATCTGAAATATCATTCTCATGCTATATCATCATAATTCATATTGTCTTGGAGTCACATCAGTATTTCTTCAAATGTTTTACATTAGTGAGCATCTATAGATTCACATCATGCATTACACTTCCACAACATTTAAGTTTCGGATTCATATCATTCAACATGTATAATAGAATCATTTATGGTCCATAGGTCCAATCCGTACCTTAACATGCATACATTGATTCATATATTCCAAATCTATGGAAGCCCATATACTTAACTCATAACTTAAACATTTATAACGAGATCATGAGAGAAACATACATTTTCATTTCGTAAGACCCATTTCAAAATTTACTCCAATCCATGAGAAGGATGCATTAATTAGGCCATTATCATAGATTTACCTTATACCCAACCATTTCCATCAAAAACATAATGAAAACAAGTATTCTACTCTCAATTTGTCAAGCCCATAAACCCTAATTTCATCTTAACATATTTATCAAATGAAATATTCGAGTTCTAAAGGGAAATCATACAATGTTCACATATTTTAGACCATGGATACAAGGTATTTCTATAATCGAGTGTACAATAATAAGGTCCTATTCAAAGTTATTGCCATTCCATGAATTACATTCTAAAATCATGTATTTCCCATCATCTAACATATAACCCAAGGTAACCCAATTATTCTATAATCATAAATAACTCATAATCATAGTGAGTCTTAGAATTTAAATAAAATATAGAAGAAATCACCCATCACACAAAACCCTAGGTCATGCTTTACTAGAATAGTTGAACTCAAATTTTTAATAAAACATTTTAGGGTACAAGGATGGAAAAATATCCTTGTTGAAAAACCCACACACCTGATAGGAGAAGCCCTACTCGAAAATTACATCTTGAAGGAAACCTTGGTGACTCCTTGATCTAGAGAGGAAAGGAAGGAGAGTTGAGAGAATGAGGGTTTAGGCTTGAAAATGCCCCAAAAACATACCCTAGAATCCCAAAACAACGTCACTTTAATTCTGGAAGCATAGGACTTTACAAAAATACCCTTGAGTAAAACATGAAAAATCTACTGAACTGGGACTACAACCCTCAGGATGAGTCGTTACTTCCTCTAACAACTCATCGCCAACGTCTGTTACATACACTGGTCAGTTTCAGCTTCCTCAACCCACGACCAACATGACAAGTCGTTGTTGCCCCTAACAAATCTTCAGAACCACTTGTTAAGTACACTATTTTCCCCAACTAATAAACCAACCAACGACTGACATGACTAGTCGTTACTTGATCTAATGACTCGTTAGTCCTTCCGTCGTCCCCACTTAACCAAGCCTTGAATTCCTTCCTACGATCAACACCACGGGTTGTTACTAGCTTCCACGACCCGTTACAACTATCCATTGCCACTGACTTGAAATCCTGGACCCCAATCCACAACTCCTCCCGACAACCTGTTGTGGCAACCCACGATTCGTTGCATGACTCTTTCCTTCCCTAGTAGACTAGGCTGAGATCTCATCATTACTGACTCCAAAGATCCGTTAGTTCCGATAACGACTCGTTAGATGAGTCGTTCTGAGGCACTTTTGCAGTTTTTTCTGCTGAGCTTATTTCAAATTCTTGGTTTAAATCTCGAGAACATTTAGGGTGTTACAATATATCCCCCTTGGAACCATTTGTCCTCGAATGTTAGCTAAACACACTGAATGGATAAGGATAGAATTGAAATACCATCTTCAATCAATCACAGCTAAAACCAATGAAGCATCTGACTTCGGGATGAACTTACACAACAGAATTGAATATCTAACTTGAAAATGCGTGCTATGGCACAAGAGAGACCAAAGGACATGAAACTAACATGGAACTAGATAAAACACTGAGAAGGATTCTTCCCCTTTAACTGGCACTAAACTAATATGGACTGAACCTTCGCACTCAATTCACTTTCTGTTACAGGGTTAGAATTCATAATATCTGGTCTGACTTCAATTAAAGGTCTCATGAGTACGAATCATTCGTGACATATAAAACTAAGCAGATACATAAGATAATCTGAGTCTGCTGATCTACTAAGCATATTCTAGAGACTGAGTTCGACCTGATCATACTGGGAAACATGAATTAACACACATAGCTGATTCATAACATGAAGATGATACTAAGGATTCATAAAGTAAGATCGGCGTTGCTGTCTGAAGCGATTATAAAAAAAAACCTGGGAGTCTGCGCATAGGGATGGACATAACTTAACTTCAACTAAAATGCAAGAGAGATTATCCAGACTCGAAGAGATTAACATATCATGACAGTTAGCGTTAGAAATCTCCCTTGCTAGCATATTCAAGATCCGACTAGTCTCACACACTTACCATTTCCCCCGTAGCTTAAACCCATCATTCTAGGGCTTCTGAATCTTTCTTAAGGTCGAGGCTAATTTACTAACTCCTATCTCCCCTTTCACTTCTAACCTTAAATTTAAACCCTACACTAACACCTATTCACATTCCACATCAACAATCTCTTCTCAAAAATCATCATAGAGCTCCTTATTTAATACTGGGGTTCCAGGGGCTAGCAACATACAAAGAGTAATGCAAGATTCACAACATACCTATGGCCACTACTGGCGACTTGCCCTTATTTTGGTGCGTTGTTACAGCATAGGAGCAGTTTTGATGATGTTCACCACCCAGGATAGATGATGCACCTTGCTAAAATGAATGGGCGACCGGAGCTACTGATGAGATGGCCGAGGATCTACTCTCGCCTTGCTTCGTCACTGCGCAATCTCAGTGTTTATGGCCCAACTGGATGCACCAAAGACAAACACCTGATCCGGCCATATACTCTCCCAAGTGGTGCTTCCCACAACTAGTACACATCGAATATGTAATCTCCCTTACTCTAGGTTTGTGCAAAGCACTGGCTTTTAAAAAATTTAGGGCTAACGATTTCTGTTGGGAATGTGAGCGGTGTCCACCACCCATTCTTGGCGAAGAAAACTCAGATTCTCCTACCCTAGCCCTCTTGGCCTCTCTCTCCTTTTCCTTCACCTACTCTGCCTCCATTTGTTGAGCGAATATCACCAAATGTGGAAAGTCTAAATCCCTATGCAACATGGAAATCCTGCACTCTTTAACCAAGGATCTGACACTCCATTCACCAACCTAATCACTCAGGCCCTCTGGTCAGCTACCATTTTCGGTGCATACTTGGATAACCAGTTAAATTCAAATGCATACCCTTGAACTGCCAAGTCATTTTGTTTCAGGTTGATGAACTTTGCAACCTTAGCCTTCCTTAACTCTCTAGGGAAAAACCTGTCTAGGAACGCAGTCTTAAATTCAACCCAACCTACGTGACCTGCTTCAATTCCTCGACTGTCCTTCCACTGACAAAACCAAATATAAGCAACTCTTTTTAGCTAGTAGGAGGCTAAGTCTGCGGCCTCAATTCCCGTCACTCCCATGATGTGGGTAATCTTCTGTATCTCTTCCAAGAACTCATACGGGTCCTCATCTACCTTTGGCCCCAAGAACTCGGGTGGGTTCATTCGGAGAAAATCTCTTACCCTTACCGCCGCTACATTCCCATTCTAGGGAATATGAGCCATTGCTTGCTGATTAACCTGGGCAGTCATGGCCTATGCCAACATATTAAGAGTTTCCCAGAACACAACATGGATAACATGGTCATCCATCGGGCTCGCCAGGGTTGGTGGTACCTGCTGGCGGTCATTAACATTTCTTCTTCCAATTATTCGTTTGGGAGGCATTATCTGCGAGCACGTAAAGCACGAGTCAGGGAAGGAACTGTTTAGAGCTTCATACTCTACGCACGATAAGAATCATGAAGAAAAGGGAATATTCCTAAAACGTCTCGTAGCCTCCTCGTCATAAGTGTGGCGCGCTTCACACCCATGAAGAAACTCTACATAACGCGACTTTCAGACACTCTAAACCTTTGCACTATTTACTGTTTGATTAGACAACAGGAAGTTAAGTTATTCAGGTTATGCATCTATCCCTTTCACTCAGTTACTTTCAGTTTCATCTTAAGCTTTATTAAGTTATTTTCAGTTATTGGCTTACATATTCGGTACATATTGTACTAATGCACATCTTGGTGCACTGCATTACTTGCCTGCAGGTGCGGATAGATGTGGATCAGGACCTTCTTAGATTTAAGCCAGAGTTAGCAGTGCAATCGGCTCTTTTCCTATGAAGGTAACAGCTAGAAGATACTCTTTTGATTGTACAGTATATGGGTAGGTCGGGGCCCCGTCTCGACCATTATTCCACTCTTAGAGGCTTGCAGATTTTATAGTTTCCCTGTGGTTAGTTTGTTGTTGGCCATGTGGGGCCTAGATATGCTTTATTTCATATGATGGTCATGTAGGGCCTTGTTTAGCTATTAGATAGTGGCCTTGTCGGCCTTAGCATAGATTAGTGCCGGATTTACATTTCAGTCATAACTAGACAACATAGTGGTCTTGTCGGCCCGCATAGGATTCCCTTAATTTGTCTGTTGCTAGTTAGCTGTTTTCTTTACAGGAGGCTATAAGACCATGTCGGCTGGAGGTTGTGTTTATAGCCGAGATATAGCCCGTTGTTTTCTGCAGATGAGTTGCAGGCTCGCACCAGACGTGCATAACCCTAGCCAAGTCAGTTAGATTCTAGTATAGCACACGGTGCCAGTCATGCCTCCCAAGGTAGGGCGTGACAAACTTTATATCAGGGCAGGTCGTGTCCCAGGGAGTCTGCAAGCCGTGCCAGGCAAAGTCTTGCCTATGGATGTGTTATGCACCACATTCTATAGATAGGAGGTTGCGAGGCATGATAGGGTGTTTACTCTTCTTTCTCTTCCAGTCATGCTATAGAGCTATACAATATAGGGTTGAGTCCCTAAGCTTACCATATTATGTTTGTCTACAGAGAAATGTCGGTCATGCGGCAGACCATGACTGGCAGGAAGTTGGATGCACAATAGGAGAGGGCACTAGCAATGTGCCCCAGTCATAGTCAGCCCAATTTGAGGGTGATAAGGAGACTCTATCTTGGTCCCCCCAGCAGTCCCTGCCACGTCAGGAGCCGTCTGGAGTGGAAGATATGTCGGCACCACCTACAACAGCTCCTATACCGATACCATCAGACTAGGAGGTCAAGAGCGCTTTCTTCATGTTAGCTCAGATGATGGTTACGCAGCGTCAGCCAGTGGCACCCATGGTTGCTGAATCTTCGACAGGACCTGGTAGTTCGAGGGTCTGAGAGTTCCTCGCTCTGAGTTACCCGCATTTCACAGGGACGGACCGAGATGAGGACCCTCAGGAATTTTTGGACCAGTTGCAGCAGATCTTCAGGGTAATGCATCCACACCTGCGGAGTCGGTTGAGTTAGCGGTATTTCGAGATGCGGTATATAGTAGTATTATGGTACGAGAGTTGGGAGAGGTCCCGAGGTAGAGATGTTCCCCCTCTGACCTTGTCTATCTTTTCAGAGGCCTTCTTGGACAACTATTTTCCATGATAAATCCGACAGGCCCGGGTAGATCAGTTTTTACATTTGGAGCATGGTTCAATGAGTGTTCGAGGGTATGCTATGTGATTTGACTCCTTGGCCCGATATGAACCATCTTTCACAAACACTATACCAGCCAGAGAGCACCGATTCATTATAGGGCTACTTCCAGAGTACGTAGAGACTTTTCTTACAGCCACTATGCGGGAGGATATGGATATTGCTTGTATTCAGGAATTTTATAAGAATATTAAGGGGATCAGGCAGCGACAGCGAGGCATAGAAAGGGGAAGTTAGGAGCAGCGCCGTCGGGCTAGGCCTAGTGAGACTCAGACAAAGTCTCAAGGAGGACCCATGCCACGACAATCAAATAGGACACCCAGACCCCAACCTTCACAGTAGCAACAGGGTGGTAGACCAGGCTGTCGGGGGCAGTCATGACCCGGCGAGATCTCACTGCCATTGGGTTCGCAGTAGTAGAGAGGGTCAAAGCAGAGTAGACTCACTGTGCCACCTTGCCTTATTTGTAGTCGACGTCAGCTTGGGGCATGCAGGTATAGTTCTACTGTGTGTTATACCTGTGGACAAGAGGATCACTTGATGAGGGACTATCCAGCCAGGGGTCATAGTGGTCGGGACCGACAGGAAAAATCTTCAGTAGGGTCACGTGCCCCAGCACCTCCAGAAACGCGTAGGCCCTCAACTCCAGCCGACAGAGGCCAAGGCAGGTTAGGGGCATCGAGTTCAGGCACCGGTCCGGATCACACTTATTCTTTACCGGAGCGAAAGGAGTCAGAGTCGTCGCCGGATGTTCTGACAGGTATTCTGGACATTTGTTCTCATTCAACTTATGTTTTGATATATCCAAGTTCCACCTTGTCTTATGTTACACTGTTAGTGGCCCAGAAATTCGGTATAATGCTAGAATTGCTTTAGCGACCCTTTTCAGTGTCAACGTCCATTTGTAATTCTATTATAGCAAAAAATATCTACTGGGGCTACACAGTAGAGGTAGTTGGTCGCTCAACTTCGGCAGATTTAGTGGAACTAGACATGATTGATTTTGATGCAATTATGGGTATGGATTGGCTAGCACCATGTTATGCCAATGTAGAATGTTAGACAAAGACTGTCCGATTCCACTTTCCAGGGGAGGTAATACGGGAGTGGAAAGGCAATGCAATCATGCCAAAAGGTAGATTTATATCCTATCTTTGGGCAAGAAAGTTGACAGCAAAGGGTTGCATCTATCATATTGTTAGGATTCAGGATGTCCAAGCAGAATCTCCGAATCTTCAGTCCATTTCAGTAGTCAATGAATTTCCAGATGTGTTCCCAGATGAACTTCCTACTATTCCCCCAGAACAGGAAATTGATTTTGCTATTGACCTATTACTAGGTACTCAACCTATATCCATCCCTCCATACCGAATGGCTCCTTCTGAGCTTAGAGAATTGAAGGAACAACTGAAATATCTTCTGGATATGGGCTTCATCAGGCCAAGTACTTTACTGTGGGGTGCGCCAATTCTGTTTGTAAGAAAGAAATATGGCTCCCTCAGCATGTGTATAGATTACCGACAGCTAAATAAAGTCACTGTTAAGAATAAATACCCACTTCCCAGGATAGATGACTTGTTTGATCAGCTACAAGGGGTGAAGTATTTCTCTAAGATCGAGTTAAGGTCTAGGTACCATCAGGTTTCGGGTTTGGGAGAGAGATATCCTGAAGATGGCTTTCAGGACCAGGTATGGCCATTTTGAATTTCTAGTCATGTCCTTCAGGTTGACGAATGCTCTTGCAGTATTTATGGATCTGATGAATAACATCTTCAGACTGTATATGGATTTGTTTATGATAGTATTCATTGATGACATTCTGGTTATTCCCGCTCCGAAGCAAAACACCGAGTTCATCTGCGAACAATGCTCCAGATTCTTAGGGATCGGTAGTTGTATGCAAAATTTTCTAAATGTGAGTTCTGGCTTAATTCGGTATCCTTTTTGGGTCATATTGTGTCGGATGTTGGTATTCAGGTAGATTCACAGAAGGTTGAGGTAGTAAAGACATGGCCTAGACCTACAACTCCAACTGAGGTACATAGTTTCTTGGGGTTAGTTGGGTATTACAAAAGATTTGTAGAGGGGTTTTCTACTTTATCAGCACCTTTGACCAACTTAACTCAGAAAGAAGCTAAATTTCATTGGACTGAAGCATATGAATAGAGTTTGTAGGAGTTGAAAAATTGATTTACATCAGCGATAGTACTAGCTTTGCAAGAAGGTTCAGAGGGTTACCCAGTGTATTATGATGCTTCAGGTGTTGGGTTAGGGTGTGTTCTAATGCAACACAATAAGGTAATTGCTTATGCTCCAAGGCAGCTAAGGAAACATGAAAAGAACTACCCCACCCACGATCTGGAGTTAGCTGTCGTAGTTCATGCCCTGAAAATATGGAGGCACTATCTGTATGGCATCCATGTAGATATTTTTACCGATCATAAGAGCCTCTAGTACATCTTTATGCAGAAAGAGTTGAATCTACGATAGCATCGCTGGTTAGAATTATTGAAGGACCACGACGTGAACATTTTATATCATCTAGGGAAGGCCAATATTGTAACAGATGCCCTTAGTCGTAGATCTATAGGGAGTTTGGCTTATTTGAAACCCAAATAGAGGGAGGTGGCCCAACAATTACATCAGTCAGCCAGTTTAGCCGTCTAAATAGTAGACTCGGGAGATAATGGGGCAATGATTTAGAATACCGCAGTATCATCCCTGGTTGTAGAAGTAAAGGAGTGGCAGTATAAAGATCCTAACTTGATACAACTCAGTGATAAAGTTCAGCGAGGGGAAGTATTAGCTTTTGAGGTAACCGAAGACGGGGTCTTGAGATGTAGAGGTCACTTCTGTATTCCAGATATGGCAGGACTTCGCCAATAGATCATGGCGGAGATACATTATTCCCATTATTCGCTTCACCCAGGTTCAACAAAGATGTATCATGGCATAAAAGAGATTTTCTGGTGGCCTGGAATGAAAAAGGATGTAGCCAAATTTGTAGCACAATGCCCTAACTGCCAGCAAGTAAAAGTGGAACATCAGAAACCCAGAGGATTGATACAGGAAATAGCGGCACCTATGTGGAAGTGGGAAGAGATTAACATGGATTTTGTGATAGGGTTACCCTGTACCAGGCACATATTTGATTCTATCTGGATGATTATCGACAAATTAATGAAGTCAGCTCATTTTCTACCAGTCCGAACTACTTTCTCAGCCGAGGACTGTGTTGAATTGTATATCAGGGAAATAGTTTGATTACATGGTGTCCCGACTTCTATCATTTCTGATAGGGGAGCATAATCTACAGCCAGATTCTGACAATCATTTTGAAAAGGCTTTGGAACACAAGTTAAATTGAGTATAGAATTCCATCCTCAGACAGATGGGCAAGGAAGAACGTACAATTGAGACGCTCGAGGATATGTTGCGAGCGTGTGTGTTAGACTTTGGAGGTAGTTGGGATGAGCATTTACCCCTTATTGAATTTTCTTACAATAACAGTTATCATTCGACAATCCAGATAGTGCCTTTTGAGGCCTTATATGGGCAAAAATGCAGGTCCCCAGTTGGTTGGTTCGAGGTTGGAGAATCAGAGTTACTTGGACCAGGCATAATCTAGCAGTCAAAGGAGAAAGGGTAAAGCTTATCAGAGAGCGCTTGCTAACAGCTTAGAGCCACCAGAAATCCTACTCTCATGTGCGGCGTAGGTACCTGGAATTAAGTGTTGATGATTGGGTGTTTTTGAAAGTTTCGCCAATGAAGAGCGTAATGAGGTTTGGCAAAAAGGGAAGCTTAGCCCTAGGTTTATTAGCCCATATCTGATCCTACGGAGAATAGGCCAAGTGGCTTATGAGTTAGACTTAACTCCAGAGTTAGAATTTGTTCACCTAGTCTTTCATGTGTCCATGCTATGGAAATGTATAGGGGACCCGTCTCGAGTCGTGCCAGTCGAGGACATCCAGGTTACTAAGGAGTTGGCCTATGAAGAGGTTCCAGTGGCCATATTATATCGGCAAGTTCGTAGGTTGAGAACAAAAGACGTCCTCTATTAAAGTATTATAGAAGAACAGGAATAAAGAAGAGATAACCTGACAAGCTGAGGATGATATGAAGTCTAGATATCCTCACCTGTTCTAGGATTGATCCAGCTTATGTAGTTAAGGTATGGTTGTTATTCAGTTATTATTTTACTGCTTATGTTATTAGTACTGCTGTTTAGTTACCCCTCATTATTGTGTAATGGTGGCTATAGTGCCCTGTGAGATACCTGCCAATATAGGTTTTTCAGATAGTCCTTATTAAAGAGGAGACTCTGCCAAAATATTTCCAGAACATTAGTCACACTCATGAAGAAGACTCCACTTAATGCTGCTTTCAGACACCCTAGAACACTCTAAACCTTTGCTCTGACACCATGTTTGTCACGACCCGAGTTTACACCCTAGCCGTAACACGGGACAAGGAACCCCGAAAGGCTCCAAGTCGACCCATGACATAATCATGGCATATCACTTAACATTAGAAACAACTATAAATATAAATGAGAGGAAGCTAAATGTAAGAGTCTAATAAAGAACCATAAGAACAATTGTAACAACACTTGATACAACACTAAATTTATCTAGACAAGTTTGAAAGCCTTCTACTAAACTGATGAGTTTCTGGGACAAGCCCCTAGCTAACTCCTAAATATGAAAACTGAAACATAAAGAAATATAAATATAAATCACGTCCTCGGGAGATGAGGACTCACCACAAGCAACTGAGAGGGGATGAAGTGTATCTAACCACGAGGCTGAGTTCAGAGACTTGAATCCACGTCATAAAATGATATGTCACAAAAGGCGTGTGGTCAGTACTTTGAATGTACTGAGCATGCGGGAAAAAAAATGAAAACAACAAAACATACAAATATACAAAAAGGAAATAACAAAGTGCGTCGACATAACTAATTTAACATGTAATAATCCGCTTATGAGTCACATACACATATATGTAACTGAAACTTTCATATGGAACTCATATCCTGAAACATCATTGAATTCATGCATAAGGATCAAGTTCTGAACCTTTAATAAGAGCCGAGTTTGAGACTAGCATCACACACTGATTGGATCACTGCTGGCAACTAAATCTAATTCTCATTATATTAAATTTTTTGTAATCTGAAATTTGAATCATATGGAGCTGAATCATGCTGATAACATAACTAAGGGAGTCATTCTCTACTATGGAGAGTCCTAGCTAAACTAAGGGAGTCATTCTCTACTATAGAGAAACCCCAACTGAACTAGGGAGTCACTCTCTGCTATGGAGGATCTCGACTGAACTAGGGAGTCGCTCTTTGCTATGGAGGATCCCGACTGAACTAGGGAGTTGCTCCCTGCTATGGAGGATCCCAAACTGACCAAGGGAAACATTCTCGGTTAAGGAGAGTCCCTGGCTGACTAGCACATGAGGAGTACTTATATGACATTATACATCTAGTCTATGCTACTACAGCTAGTCAGAAACCTGAACATGTACTATTTTCATAATACAAAATTCATTTCGAAAGGATTAGGGCTACATTCTGCTAACAACAAGCCCAATAGTCTGAAATATCATTCTCATGCTATATCATCATAATTCATATTGTCTTGGAGTCACATCAGTATTTCTTCAAACGTTTTACATTAGTGAGCATCTATAGATTCATATCATGCATTAAACTTCCACAACACTTAAGTTTCGGATTCATATCATTCAACATGTATAATAGAATCATTTATGGTCCATAGGTCCAATCCGTACCTTAACATGCATACATTGATTCATATATTC
>JACEIK010009367.1:0-17752 GCA_018107945.1 Datura stramonium
GTGTGTGTGTGTGTGTTTGTGCATGGGCAGTGGCATAGAGGCGCCCCACGCTGCCCATCTCGCCAAGGGACCGGTGCCCCACACTGCCCCGTGTGCTGATGGTGTTGGTGCGTCGCGTTTCCCCTTGTGCAGGCCGTTTGGTGCATCGCTCTGGCCCTTTGCGCCCTGGCCTCGCCTGACCCTTCTTCCGAGGATTTTCTTGCACGCGACAAAGTTTCTATTATTTTTCACAAATCCATGCGCACGCATACTAACGCGTAACATCTTACTGGGTGTAACATCCTCCCCCCTTAGGAACATTTGTCCTCGAATGTCATCTTCAGGATTAAAGGAGTTAACTCTTCTGACCAACCCTTAGAAAAATTTCGGCAGAGTCTTCTCTGTATTATGGATTATTCAAAAACCTGAAATGCAGAAAATTCCAATATAGGCATCTCACAAGATGCTACAGCAGCGATACAATATAGTTTCATATCATAAAGGCGAATAATTAATCAATACTGATATTGTACGTGACAACACCATAGCTGAACAATAATCTCACCTCAACTACTCAATCTGGGTCAGGGCTAAAATAAGTAAGGACCTTTAGACCTCATGGCACCCTCAGCTTCTCAGGTCATCTCTTCTACCTTTTTGTTCCTCTATACGATTCTACTAGGATACAACTTTGGTTCTCAAGATATCCCCTTGGATCTGTCAATCTAGCATAACTATAGGAGTATCCTCGTGGGACAGTTCTTCTGTGACCCGAGCATCCTCGACTGGGATAACCCGAGAAAGGTCTCTTATGCACTTGTGTAACATTGATGAATAGATCCTAGTCCCGTAGGCAACTTTATCTTATAGGCCATTTGGCATATCTTCCGGAGGATCCGGTAAATCTTAATGAATATAGGGTTGGACTTGCCCTCCTTATTAGATTTCATAACGCCCTTCATCAGGGAAGTTTTCAGGAATATCCACTCGCTACTTCAATCCTTAACTCCCTGCGCCATACGTTAGGTTAGGACCTCCGATAACCCCGTGCTTCCGGTATATCTTTCATGATAAGCTTAACTTTCTTCAGTTGGCTAATGTATTAGTATGCCCGGTTCAACTACCCCTAATTTATCTGCTTCAAGTCATCATTTAGGGGGGCCCTCCACTTCCACCTATAACAGATCTCTGGGCGTCTGAATTGTGTGCTCTGCTTGGCTATTTTTCTGGGATGAGAAGCCATACTTAAGTTAACACACGTCCCAATCTGTTCTAACAGCTTCCTAGAACATAGTTGTGAATTGACCCTCTCTATCAAAGTTTATTAGATATTGGGGCTCCATGTCACCAGACTACTTTTTAAACATTTAACTTGGCATAAGCTTTAGCTAAAACATAATTCCATCTGGCGATACATAAGTCGATCTCGTTATCCTTTCTATGCTGGCTCAAATAAGGTTAGTTTACATCTGGTACGAGATATCCTATAACTATATTCATGTTGACTACTCTCCACCCTCTTGCAGGCACGGCCATCTCTTGGCCTGCTCGGTTCCTGTTGTCCAGCCTTCCCTGGCTGGTCATTGGAGCTCTATGCTATGACTCAACAAAACCTTCCTCCTTCCCCTGCTATTTATAGGTCTCTTTTTACAGCCTGATGCGTTTTCGTCCAACTTTGGGTGGAGGGGGATAACGAACATAGTATACCTTACTATAATCTTCTAACGAAGTCCTGCCATATTTGGAACGCAAAGTCGACCTCTAGGTCTCATGACTCCGAACCTTATTACCTCAAAGGCTGATGACCCCCTACTGGGCCTTGTCTTTGGGTTATACTAGGTTAGAGTCTCCGTGCCATCACTCCTTTACCTCCATAACTGGTGGTAATATTTTGGTACCCTAGGTTACAACCTCACTATCTGTTAAATATCAGCCCGATGCTTATTTCTCGACATTCAGCAGTGGTCCTATGCTCTATCAACCTACTTCAACCTGGAGGTAATTTATATTTTCCTCCGGAGTTAGATACTCGTGCCTTTCCCCTTGCTTCCATAGGTTGATATTTGGGGTTCGTGCCCTCTGCCTCATACTGTCAAAGATATTACTGACCAAGTCTACTGACCTGTATCATTCTGACCCGCACTCGAGCCAATTTTGTTCATATGATCTCTCTGTCCTTCAACGTAACAAACTAGGATCATAAGCCATTATCTTGCATGTATACCCTATCGTCATTAGCATACTGCGGCGGAATCAACCTATTTCTGACCTAAACTTTACTATTGCTGGGGGTTTATCGCTCATGGACTCTCACACGCACTTAAGTGCTATTGGAAATATTATCCACCCTCTTGATTTACTACTGTAAGGGTTTAGATAACTTTGTAAACACTAAGGGTCTCAACTGCTTTCTAATCCTTCTCGGGATCAACAAATCTAATCCTCCTCTACTATTTATTCTGAACAACATAGTGTTGATACTTACACTTTCTGTTCTACTAAAGAAACAAGCTAGGGAGTGGTAAATGGCCCTATCATTCTATAACAAAGTTAAGGTATGAAATTCAGCAACTCTAAAGGCTGGAGGTACAAACCTCGCATAATCCTTCGCGTATTTCAAATAATCCAACGTTAACTGTTGTCTCTACCTAATTCTAAATGTTTACTAAGTGAGCTAACTCATATATATACTATACTCCTGACCTCCTATTCCGAGGTTGAAGAAGGAACTGGAGACGATACTGACATGTCTATTACCTTATGAGATTACTGGTGCCCCGGGAGGATGTCGAGGGATTAAAAGACATCTGCTCTAGCCTTCAGGATGATTGTCTCCCAACTGTGGCCACTCGTTGGTACCTTTTCCTGCTGTTGCAGCTAACTTGCAGTGAGTTGGAGTCTGTTTTGTACCAGATATTACTTTAGACAACATAACAATCAAAGCTTAGGGGTTCAACCCTATACAACTTGGCTCTATAGCACGATCAAAGAATAAGGAAGGGTAACTATACTATCGTGCCTCGTAGCCTCCTATTTATAGAATGTGGTGCACAACACATTTATAAATAATACTCTACTAGACACATCATGCAGACTCCCTAGGATATGACCTCTGATACCAAGTTTGTCACGCCCCACCTTAAGAGGCATGACTAGCACCTAATGCCACACTGAGATCTGGGCTGACCTGGCCGGGCACAAGCACCTCTGGTTCCTACCAGTGACTCAAATTTAAGAAACAACCTGCTATATCTCGGCTATAAACATAGACTCGGGCCGACAAGGCCATGCAGCACCTGTAAGAGGAAACAGCTAACCTAGCCAACACATCGATAAAGGAATCCTAAGCTGGCTAACAAGAACATGTTGTATAGTTATAACAGAAGGAAAAAAGGCAATCATGATCATACTATAGCTGATAAGGCTGCTAACTGACTAGCCAAACTAGGCCTCACATGACCGACACATAAGAAGAAATATACATAGGCCCCACACAGCCAACAACAATAAACTAACTGAAGATTGTAGTCTGCAAGCCTCTAAGAATACGAATAGTGGTCAGGAAAGGGCCCCGACCTACCCAAATGCTATACAAACGAAAAATGGCAACTCCGAATGAAAGGAGCTGACCGAACTACTGACCCAGAAAAGCTGCTAAAGGAGGTCCTGAACTTTGTCTGTCTAAACGTGCAGGAAAGTATGCAGCGCCCCATAGTTGGGCATTAGTACAATATGTACCGAATATGTAATGCAGTAATAAAAAGCAGAATAAAAGTTGTTAGATACTGAAAGTAAGTAGAAAGAAGGGGCAGAAATTAACCTGTAAGCTTGCTTACTAACCTGCATCTAGTAAAACATTACACATATATGATCTAAGAATGTACAATCACATATCCATAAGCTATAACTAGCAGGAAAGAATACAAACAAGAACCTAACTTGGCCCCTATAAGCCTGGAAGGTACAACTAACACAGAATAACCTGCCCGGGGTCCACATAAGTCGTGATGAGTACACTCCAATCTATATACCCCTGACATGATCAATCTGAGTCACAAGTAACTATAGCTAACCTACCTAGCCCCTGGGTCTGATTGAGTCCGCTGGACTTCTATAATTGTGTTTGAGCCCGAAGGGCTCCTGTAACTTCACCCTGGTCATATAGGCTCCACGAGGGTCAGTGATGCTGATACGGCATAAAGATAAAAGTCCAACCATGGATGGACTGTAATATGGCCCTTGGGCCTGCATATAGTCCCTTAGGATAACAAATAGCTCCTTGGAGCGATCCATATAGCCCCGAAGGCAACGACACAACTATTAATCCTAAGGTTGGTCAATGGAAGGCTATCCTAGGTGGGATCAATCCCAACCAATATACTGCATCTTAGTCTCAACCTGGCCACTCAGGAGGTGTATCTGGCTCTTAAGGCATAACGCGACTGCTACTCGCCCCTAGAATAGTCTGCATAGTTGCTAACAGGCTCACCTCATATGCATATATCTGATCAGAGGATCCTGATATTTATCATAATCTCTAACGGTCTGGACCAAATAGGGAGAGATATAGAGTGGCTTAACGGTACTCTGAATGCCATGCTAGGATAGTGGTAGCTCATAAGCGGACTGTAAGTTCGCAAACTATTAACTATCCAATTCCTTTGTTTAGGACAACTGTAGGGCTGCCAGTTAATCGTACATGCTCCTGAGCAGTCAGCCCCTAACCTTCCCCAGGAGGCTTGCTATAATTCTAAGCCTAAAGGTAATATTGTACTACTATAGTTCTAGCCCCTTAGATCTTAACTTGGTCTATCCAGATTTCATATATCTTCTACAACGATTCCTAATCTTTTAGGTAAGCTTACCTAGACCTGGCCTTTACGGCAACCTGAACCTGAGTATTTACAAGGGCAAGCTGGGGCCCCACATCCAATTCCTACTAAGGTTTCCTCCTTAGGGTACTCACGGATCTATCTGACTCGTGTGACTAGGGTGACCTCCTAGGCGACCTTTATGTGAGGCACTATGTCGAGTGCAACTAATAATCAGTGGTAGTAGCTAACTATATAGTAGGTTGTTACCTCTTCTATCGGGCAATCCTGGTGCTACTGACTCTAGGGTGGGACCATCTTATTCAAATTCTGGCCCTGGAGGCGCTAAGGTACATCAACGGCCTCTAGGCGAGCGTTACTATCTATCCAAGAGTCAATCTGAAAGTTATATCGCCTGTCTATGCCCTATGCCGTCCATCTTACTGAAACAAGCCCAATAGCTAACCCTAAGCTTCTAAGGCCTCAGCATGGCAGCAACATGTAATAATCCTACCAACACAGCGAACCGAAGGAAAGAGGGATTACTATAACGCTTCTAGTATGGGTCACACCTAACATCTAATCTATTATCAGTACGTCTTCAAACATCTAACCACAACATGTATAAGCATTATCTACAAGCGACAGCTAATACAACACATGAGATTGTTATCTACTTTCAAGAAACATAAGTCGTATCATTATACGACGAGAATAACTTGCCGAAGGAATAAGCCTTAACATACCTCGAATGTTGATTTTTTTTAACTGACGAGTTCCAACTTGCAACCAGCGATTCCACCCAACTCCAGCCCTTATACTGAGAGAATAGGGCTAATTACAATACTAAATTCGGCAAATAACGATATCTTTCGGTAATAATACAAACTATAATTCAACTCTGAATAACTCAGCCGAAAACCCACTATTCCTCGAGAGTTCAGAAGGGAGAAATGCTTACCTAATGTTTGTTATCATTTAGGATTCAATTTAGCGTGATTATGACAACCTTTACTCGGTGGGGTTTCGGTATACCGAGCGAATTTTCGAGAAATAAATTCATAGAAATACTTCCCGTAGGCCTAGAACTTGTTACCCGAAGTTAATTTGCATTTGGACGGCGTTTCATAGCGTAATTTGTCGGAAATTTGATGAATAGTGCGTTCTCTCTTTGATTTTGTCGTGGGTTTCATTTAACAAATGAATGAAATGAACAAAGGGGCTTATATATATATATGCATGGGTGGTGGCATAGGGGGTGCCCACGCTGCCCATCGCGCCAAGGGGTCGGCGCCCGCGCTGCCCCGTGCGCTGATGGTGATAGCGCGTCGCGCTGACCCTTTTCACCCTGGCCTCGCCCAATCCGGCTTCCAAGACTTTTCACGCACGCTTCAAGCTTCTATCATTCATCACAAATCCACACGCACGCACACTAACCGCTAACATCCTTACGGGGTGTAACAAGAAAAGTAGTATTACTGATATCATAAACCATTGTATTGTCTGTCCTAATGCTAGACAAACTAGGTTACCATTTCAAATTAGCACTACTATTAGCTTAAAGCCTTTTGAATTGATACATATAGATGTGTGGGGACATTATAAAGTGAATACATATGATGGTTTTAAATCATTTCTCACTATTGTAGATGATTTCTCTTGAATGACTTGGATATTCTTGCTTAAACTAAAGTATGATATCATTGTTGCATTGAAGCATTTTATATCTTATGTTAGAACAAATTTTGATAAAAGATCAAAACTATAAGAACTAACAATGGAATTGAATTCACAAGTTAGATGTGTTTTGAATTATTTAGTACTCTAGGAATCATACATCAAACATCCTACTCCTATACTCCTCGACAAAATGATATAGCTGAAAGAAAACATAGACATCTATTAGAATTAACAAGATCTATGAGGTTTCAGTCTAATATTCCTCTAAGATATTGGGGGCACTATGTGCAGGCTGCTACTTATTTGATCAATAGACTGCCCTCCCCTATATTAAGCAATATTAGTCCCTATGAAAAGTTATATGGTAGGAAACCTTCTATTGAACATTTGAGGGTATTGGGGTGTCTATGTCATGCTAAAATAGTGCTTCAATCTGACAAACTAATAGCTAGAACCAAGCATGCTATACACATGGGATATTATGAAACAAAAAAAAGGTTATAGTCTACTTGATCTAACTGACAATTTTTTCTTTGTGAATAGGGATGTTACGTTCAAAGAAGACAGTTTTCCATTCAAGGAGAAGCACTGGACATGTTCCTAACCTTTATTAACATCTCAGCCATATAACTTTCTTGATGAAGAGTTGTGTCCAGTAGTGGCTGGCACAGAAGACCCACAAACTTCTGTTACATCCCAAGAGTTAAATGACACCAATGTTTCACGTACTATGATATCAAATGAACCAGTGTCAAATGGTGTTGTGCCTCAAAGGAGGTCTGGAAAAGGCAGACATCCACCAGAATGGATGAAAGATTTTGCTTCTTTGAATGTTCATGACAATGTGCCTTATGCACTATCTAACTATGTCTCTTGTGATGGTTTATCCACTCAATATCAAAACGATTTAGCTATTTAATATTGTTGAGCCTTCCACTTATGCAGAAGCCATTAAAGACCCAAAGTGGATAAAGGCTATGAAAACTGAAATTGCAGCTTTGGAGAGAAATCAAACTTGGCAAGTGGTTCCTCTCCCTCAAGGGAAAAACCAATTGGATGCAAATGGATCTTCAAAGTAAATATAAAGCTTCAGGTGAAGTTAAAATATTCAAGTCAAGACTAGTTTCCAAAGGTTACAATCAAAAGGAAGGGATTGATTACCAAGAAACCTTTAGTCTAATTGTTAGGATGGTTACACTAAAAACTGTCTTAGCACTGAGTAGAAAGACAGTGGAAGATTCACCAGATAGATGTATTTAATGCATTCTTACAAGGTTATCTAGAAGATGAGATCTACATGAATTTTCCACAAGGATTTTAGAGTTAGGGGGAGCAGCAAGTGTGCAAACTCTCTAAATCATTTTATTGGCTTAAACAAGCTCTAAGACAATGGAATGCCAAGCTATCCAAGGCTCTCATTGATTATGCTTTTAGACAAAGCCAATATGACCATTCTTTGTACATCAAAAGGTTAGACAATGGAGTAATTATAATATTGCTCTATGTTGATGATATACTGATAACTAGGGACAGGCTAGAACAAATTAAAGAGACCAAGGCCGCTCTACACAAAGCTTTCAAAATTAAAGATCTTGGTGAACTAAAATATTTTTTAGGGATTGAGTTTGCAAGATCTCAGGCAGGCATATTAGGTACCAAAGAAAGTATGCATTAGAATTGATATCAGACACTAGAATCAGTGCAACAAAACTAGTAGCCACATTTATGGATTTTACTGCTAACTTAACAACCAAAGAGTATGACGAACACATCAAAGAAGCAACAGATTATAAAGATGAAGTACTAACTACCAAAACACATCAAAAGAAGAAATAGATTACAAAGATGAAGTACTAGCAAACCAGGGAATTTATCAAAGACTTATAAGCAAGCTACTGTATCTCACAATAACAAGACCAGACATAGCCTATAGTGTTCAAACACTAAGTCAATTTCTAAAAAATCCAAAAAAGTCTCACTTAGATGTTGCTCTAAGAGTCATTAGATATATTAAAGGTAAACCAAGACAAGGATTACTACTGTCAAACATAAGACAAGACAGTATGACTGCCTACTGTGATGTAGATTGGGTTGCATGTACCTTCTCAATGAAGTTTGTTACTGGATTTGCTATCAAACTTGGAGAAATATTGTAACACCCCAAAATTTTCCTAGATCAAATTCAGACCTTGCAAGAAAAATTTAGAAGAAATCAGAAAAGTTGCCTCAGAACGACTGAGACAACGAGTCATGGTTAGATCCAATGACTCTTTGTGTCAGTCGTGGTCAGCCCTGCTTGGTCCTTCGGGAACCAAAGGGGCATAGAACGACCTTTTGTTAGAAACAACGAGTCATCCTATCACTTGTTGGTCCCCAGCTCAGAATTCCCTCTTCCAGTACCCCACAACTCAACTAATGAGTCATCGTATGATATAATGACTGGTGGTGCGAGTCGTTAGATGGGAATCCCAGAAACCTCCTTCAGTGATAATGAGTGGCAACAACGACCCGTTGTGTCACACAACGACCCGTTGTGTCACAAAATGAGTTGTTTTGACCACCTGTGATGTCACATTCAGGGATTTTAATAACTTCTCCAATGGAGGTAACGACTCGACACAATGACCCATTGGATCTACCAATGAGTCGTTGTGTTGCCCATTGTTAGGCTTCCCAGAATTTTCATCTTGTGACCACAGGAGGAGGCAACAACCCATTGGTTCATCGAACAACTCGTGGTACCTCTCATTGCTAGTTCTAATGAGCCCAGATCCTAGGTCCTAGGACCAACGACTGGTCCAAACGAGTCGTGGTCTCAACCAACGACTTGTTGAGTGACCCTTTGGTCCCCTGTCAACAGTTTTTCTAGAGTTTTCCCTAGGGATATTTTGTAATTTCCTACCTTTCTAATCACTAAAACTACATATTTTTGGTTTATTTTTAGGGAATTTAGAGGGTTAATCGATGATTACTTCAGCCATCTCATTCCCTCATAAAATTAGTTCGTATGATTTATCTCAGAAACACTTAGAGCAAGAGCTAGGGTAGTCTGTTTCTTCTAAAATTCTCAAGGGTTTCTCTTCGGAATTTCTTCACCAAGTATGTGGGAATTCAACAAGGGAACTATTCTTCCCTTGTGTCCCCAAAACCCTCGCTAAATTTTCTATCAGTTATAGCCCTGTGGTTTCGAAATATAGAAGGTATTCAGACAAAATTCTATAAATTTAAAGTGGAATATTATTTATGATATTAGATGCTATATTTTTCCCAATTCCTAGAAATTTTGTGGAAACTAGCATCTTGTGGAATGATTTAGCCTAACTTCTAAGTTAGTAAATTAGAATCTTGCATATTGGACTAGTTATTTCCTATTGCTTGATTCTATCAATTTTGGGATTCCCATATTCTAAAAACTAGTTGAAATCTCAACCAATTGCATGCTTGCTCAGTTTCAATTAGAATATTAATGTACTCGGTATTATTCAGAAATGTCAGCTGATCAGTTTGACTAAAGTCTTTTCTTGAGGTGTCAGTGGTGCCTCCCAGTTATCAGTTATTAGACTCAAATATCAGATATCATATTTTTGTGGTTCTTTAGATGGTTATGAAACTTCCAGATAAGCAGCTCTGAACAGTCTTAGAACCCCCAGCTTTAGTTTTAGTTTGTTTTTTAGACGGTTATGATGCTTCCAGAAAAGCAACTTTGGCCAGTCTTAGGACACCAGTTACATAATTCGGTCCGATAAAACTCTAAGGGTACTTCCAGATAGGTATTCCTCACTTAGTCTTGGACCCCGATTTCAAACTATCAGCTTAGTCATCAGTCTAGGACTATCTAGTAGGAGTACGACTTAGCACCGAGCGGATCGGGGTTCCAGCGAACCCAAGTTCCTAGAACTACGTTGCCACCATAGGCCCCAGACTTGTCATCACCCATCTCATGCCTTTATACCTTGGAAAGGTATATTGTGTCCTACCGATATGGTGTATATATCGGACTCCACATCTATCTCACGTGGGTTTATGTATCCTGCTAGTCAGTACAGTTTTAGTTAGCTCAGCTCAGAATAGTTTTAGTTTACTCAGTTCAGTTCAGTTTAGTATAGTTAGTTCAGATCAATATCTCAGATTTAGGGCATGTCTATGACCATCAGACAGGGTCATTTTGACCTTTTTAGTTATATTTCAGTTTGTTCAATTTCAGTATTTTAGTTGGTCATTACATTTCATTACAGTTCAGTTATTTATTCTTTATGTTATATTTTCTCCCACTTACTCAATACATTCAAAGTACTGACGCATACCTTCTATGTTGTATCGCATCATGATACAGGCTTAGATTATTAGCCTCAGTACCGTTAGTAGATCTTCTTCAGGTGATATCAACAGTAGCAGTGGTGAGTCCTCATCTTTCAAGGACGATATTTACTTTTTCAGTTATTTTCATTCAGTTAGACTTTAAAGTTAGCTGAGGGCTTGTCCCAGAAACTGATCAGATGTAGATGGCTTTCATACATAGATTCAGACTTTTAGTTTTTCTTTCAAATGTGTAAACTTTATTATTCAATTTTCCTTAAATGGTTTTATTAGTTAAGCTTCCGTTATGATTACTTAGTTTACCGGTGTTATGATAGACCATGGGTTGGCTTGGGGTTACTTGTGACTCCAAGTACCATGTTTCGTCCACGGTATAGACTCGGGTCGTAACAAACTTGGTATTAGAGCACTAGGTTTAGAGTATCCTAGGATGTATGAAAGCCGCGTCAAGTAGAGTTTTTTTTTGTGGGAGTGAAGTGTGCCACACTTATGAGGGGGAGGCTACGAGACGTCATTAGGAAAACTCCCCTTTATTCATACTCTTTATCGTGCGTTGAAGTTCAATTCCAGAAACGTTCTCCTAACTCGTGCTCTATTTCATTTTAGTGAAATCATGCCTCCAAGACGCGGAAATAGAAAAAGGGTCGGCAATGCTAACCGACCTACCCCACTAGCTCCAGCAGTCCCTCAGGATGACCAAGTGTCCTCAGCGGAGTTCAGAGCGACAATCCAGCTGCTGGCACAGATAGTCACGAACCAGGTGAACCAGTAGGTGGTTCTGGTTAACACAAATGGGTCTGTAGCAGCTGCCCAAGTTTGAGACTTCACCTGGATGAATCCTCTAGCCTTTCATGGACCTAAGGTGGGAGAGGACCCACAGGAGTTTGTAGATGAAGTACGGAAGATCACTCGGATTATGGGTGTTAGCTCCACTAAGAGTGCTGACTTGGTTGTTTATCAGTTGAAAGGGGTAGCCCAGATCTAGTACGATCAGTGAAAAGAAGGGAGACCAGCAGGAGTGGAACCGATGGAGTGGGAGGAGTTCACAACAAACTTCCTAGATAGATTCTTCCCTCGAGAGTCAAGGGAGGCTAAGGTGGCAGAATTCATGAATTTGAAATAGGACAATAGGATGGTGGAAGAGTATGCACTGGAGTTCACACGATTGTCGAGATATGCTTCGAAGATGGTAGCCAGCCAAGGGCTCGCATGCTTAAGTTCGTTAATGGAGTATCACACTTAGTCCTTAAGGAGTGCAGGACTGTGATGCTCATCAAATATATTGACCTCTCTAGCCTCATCATTCATGCCCAACATATTGAGGAAGAAAAGATGAAAGACATGGAGCGGGAGAACAAGCGGGCTAGGACTGGCCAATTAGATTATGGCCACCAGAGGTCTAGCAGTAGTAGCCGCCCAAAGAAGCAAAAGAGGGCTCCAACACACACTTCAGCCAACGCTTCTACTTTTCGATCTCGCAAGAATCGGAAGGGTGGAGCATCTGGCTCACAGTCCCAGAGTCACAGTGCTAGCAACCGCTACCCAGCATGCCCTAAGTGTGGAAAGAACCATCCAGGGGAATGCCTTCAGGGCCAAGAGGGTTGCTTTGGGTGTGGATAACTAGGTCACAGGCTCAGAGAATGCCCATCAGTAGGACAGAGGAGATCACAGTCCACCACTTCAGTAGCTCCAGTAGGCCGACCAGCTCAACAGGTCATCACTTCAGGTATGGATGGCAATCAGCGGCAAAATCATTTTTATGCTTTGTCCTCTTGTCAGGATCAGGAGAGCTCATCTGATTTGGTTATGGGTATGTTACGTCTTTTCCATCTAGATGTGTATGCCATACTAGATCCAGGAGCCACACTATCATTCGTGACACCCTATGTAGCTGTCCAGTTTGGAATCAATTCAGAAGTCCTCTCAGAACCATTCTCAGTCTCTACCCCAATTGGTGAGTCAATTAGAGCCCGTCGGGTGTATAGAAACTGCCCAGTCTCAATCTTGATTAAGGTCATTCTAACTGATCTCGTAGAGTTATACATGGTCGATTTTGATCTCATTCTTGGAATAGATTGGTTACACTCCGGTTATGCCTCAGTCGACTATAGAACTAGAGTCGTCAGATTTCAGTTCCCTAATGAGCCAGTTTTAGAGTGGATGGGACGTAGTTTAGTACCTAAGGGTGGGTTTATTTCCTATCTTAAGGCAAGAAAGCTTATTTCTAAAGGGTTTATTTATCATTTAGTTTGGGTGAAATATTCTAGCTCTGAGACCCCAGCTATCCAGTTAGTTTCAGTTGTCAGCGAGTTCCCTGATGTGTTTCCCGAAGATATTTCTAGAGTCCATCCTGAGTGATAAATAGACTTCGGCATAGACCTTCTTCTAGACACTCAACCCATCTCCATCCCTTCTTACAAAATAGCTCCAGCTGAGTTTAAGGAGTTGAAGGAGTAGCTAAAAAACATCTTTTATTAAGGTTTCATCAGGCCCATCATCTCTCCATGAGGTGCTCCAGTATTATTCGTGCGAAAGAAAGACGGTACTCTAACAATGTGTATCGATTATCATCAGCTGAATAAGGTCACAGTTAAGAACAGGTATCCTCTTCCCAGGATTGACGAGTTGTTCGATCAGCTTCAGGGAGCCAATTCTTTCTCCAAGGTAGATCTTAGGTCGGGGTATCATCAGCTAGAGTCAGAGAATGTGACATACCGAAAACAACTTTCAAAACTCAGTATGGTCACTACAAATTTGTTGTTATGTCCTTTGGACTAACTAATGCCCCCGCAGCTTTCATGGACCTATTGAACAGGTTTTTCAAGTCGTATCTAGACATGTTCATCATTGTATTTATTGATGACATTCTGGTATACTCCAAAAGCGTGGAAGAACATGCTAACCATCTGAGGAGAGTGCTACAGATGCTCAGAGACCACTAGTTCTTTGCTAAGTTCAACAAATGTAAATTCAGATTGAAGTCTGTGACTTTCCTTGGTCACGTGGTCTCGAGTAAGGGTATTCAGGTAGATCCTCAAAAGATAGCAGCAGTGAAAGACTGGTCAAGACCTACTTCCCCAACTGATATCAGAAGTTTTTTAGGTCCTATCCTCTTAGTGAACAATGAATGATCATATTGACTTTCTTTAAAGTCACATACAATAAGAGCCTCAGACAATTTAGTATTCTACTGTGTTGGTGCTTGCTTGAGTCTACAAGGATTTGGAAAGTCTATATACTTGTTTATGCTCCCCCTAACTTCTAGATCCTTGTGGTAGTTCCATGTAGATTTTATCATACAAGTCTCCTTGTAAGAAGGAATTTTACAGATCCATTTCATGGATATGCCACTGCCTAGTGGATGTTATGGCTAGTATGGTTCTTAGTGTAACTATCTTAACCACAGGACTAAAGGTTTATTGATAATCAACTCCCTCAATTTGACTATAACCATTAGCAACTAATCTAGCTTTGAACCTTTCAATAGCACCTGAGGCTTTATATTTGACCTTGCAAATCCACTTGCAACCAATAAGTTTCTTGCCATATAGTAGAGGTACCACTGTCCAAGTATGGTTGTCTTCTAAGGATTGTATCTCAGTTTGCATTTGTAACGCCTTGGACTTTCAGGAAAAGTCTGAAGCCGTCTAGGTATGTAGATAGACCCGGATACAAGTAATTTTTTATGAAAATTAGGTGTTAAGATCAATTATTAAGTGTGGGAAGTGCATTGGATGCGAATTAAGGTCATAAGGAACGTCTAGCATAAAGTTGAGTTGAGAGCATTCTTACCAATTGAGTTTTCGTATAAGTTTTTATAAAGGTCAACTACAAATGACCATAACTATTAATTTATGAATTACTTTTGGGTGATGCAATACATCAAATTGAATCTCTTTGACTCTTCTTTCCAATGTATCTGATCTTGCATCAATTGGAGTTCGGAGAAAAAAGTTATGAGTAGTTTAGTGGAGCACTGTCAGGTGTGACGGTCCGTCAACCCACCCAATATCCCATCAAGTTTCTCTATCACTCTTAACCAGAAAGTATGAAATTCCAGCCCACAGTGACGGGCAAGTTGACAGTCTGTGGGGGGATTTATGACCTGTCACTTGGGGATTTCAGGGCTTTTAAAAGTCGCATTAAACATTTTTTTACTATTCTTCCGCCTCTAGATCAATTGTATCAGTTCCAAGAGCTCTCTTCAACCATCTTAGATCTAGGTAAGTATTCTCCAACATATTACAACATAAATCAATGAATTTCTTCAGGATTTCAACATCAAAATCATCTTCCTATCTCTAGCAAGGTCAAGAACAACCCTTGAGTTTCAAGATTTGAAATCTTGAGCACCCATCCTTTCTCAAAGGAAAGTAACTATCCTAAAACCTTACATGAGTATAGTTTTCTAATCCTTAGGGATGTTCTAATGTCAAGACTCATGGGACGGTGTTAGGAAGCCATGAGTTTATATGATAACCTAGGGTTAGGATTTATGGGACTGTTTTGGTGTTGAGGATGGATGTGGTTGTTTTGGTTGGACTTGTAGTGGTTATGCTTGTTGTTAAGGGGCTGTAGAAAGAGGTGGGTTTTAGAAAACCCCACTCATAAGAGGCTTGAATTTTCTATGCCTTCCGGGTATTCAATGAAATGCCTCTATGACTTAGATTTCATCATTAAGCTATTGACTGTAGTTCCTAACCATATAATTATTGAAGATTGACATTATAAAAAGATTTTGTGGATTTGTGTTGATAGTTTTTGGGCCAAGGATAAGGTATGTGGGGCCTCAACAAGGGTCTCCTTCCACCCTTGTGTCCTAAGAATTTCAGAAACCCAAGCAAGTTAAATTCCCTAGAAAACCATTTCTTAAGGTTTCCTCTCTATGAATGATTTCTCTCATGTCTTCTATGTTTTCAAGGCTCTCATGATAAATAGCATATGGTGTTCATGATTTCAAACTCAATTTCATGATTCAAATCTTCAATTATGAATTTACAAACATTCTAGGGTTAGACACAATTTGATGAAAACTCCATAATCTCTTGTAATTTTGATTCTCCCATGATTCCTTTTATGATTTAAGATTATGATTTCTATGGAAAACTCTCATGAACCTATGTTTTAAAGTTATAATAATTTGAAATGCCCAAAAAAATCATATTCATAAGGCAGAAACATAAACGCACTCCTATGAACGTGGAAAATATACCAGATGTATCATGACCGACTCAACGTCATTGTTTTCATGGCTAGTTAACGTATGACAAGTATGATTATGATTTTCATATTATCTAACTAGCCCATGCAAAACTAAGTATATTTCTTAATTATGACTATGAGCAATTTACATATTTTGGGAGTAATATCTAGCACCGAGTAGGCTGGGGTCTAGCGCACCCAGGTCTCTAAATTATGTGCCACCATAGGATAAGGGATCCTCGCCAGTTGAGAGTGTCTCCCTTGTCCCTAGCCTAAGGGGTCTTCGCCAATTAAGAGTGTCTCTCTTACGCTACTAGGCTCATAATTATGAGAGATATCACGCCTTTATCGTTCTTTGCCCTGGCAAGGCTTAGGACATCTCTGCCAACTTGAGCAAGATAGTTGGACATCATGTGCTCATTCATGATGGTGTCGATTATGAGAGTCTCCCACTTTTCCTCATGTTCCATGTTATTCATGTTCAGAATTTATGATATCATAGTTTATAGTGTAGTTGACCCATTGATCGGTTTATGAGATTCCATTTATGATTTCAAACACGTTAAACCATATGATTTACTTACAAAAACCTTGGGTCATTATGCTTTAGCTTATGATGAATAACTTATGTTTATGACTATCTCATGATCATGATTTTAGCATGTTGTCCCTACTCTCATGTTTTACTTATGCTATATACTCAGTACATCCAAAGTATTGACTCAATACTCTATGTGCTATATCATTTTATGATATAAATCCAGGCACTCAAACTCAGCCCCGCGGTTAGATAAGTTTCGGACTTGATCATCTCGCAGTGGTGAGTGCTCATCTTTATTTCAATTTTTTTGTCTTATTTTAGTTACAGACTTTGGAGTTAGCTAGGTACTTGTCCTAGCAGCTCATCAGATTAGTAGAGGCTTTCAGACAGTGTAGTGTAGTTTTAGCTTATGACTTAGTGTTTTGAACAAATACGTCCATAACATAATGATCAGTTATTTTTCAGTTAGCTTCTGCTCAGATATGCTTTATTTGTTGTTGTAATGTTAGAACTATACTATGACATGGGTTAGCTTGGAGCGTTACATGGTTCAAAGTTCCTTGTTACAGCCAGGGTATAGACTCGGATCATGACAACATTGCTTCTACCTATTTTGGACCTTTAACTACTTCTGTGGAAGAAGAAGGTTCAATAATTTTAGAAAATGCAGCAAGATAAGATTAATATTTTGGGGTCAAAGACTCATAGGAGATGTAATTAGCAAGTGCAAATGGCACATTGTCATGAACATTTAAAGACACAAAGTCTTTCATCCATCCTGGTGGATGTTTTCCTCTTTTAGATCTTCTATGAGGTTGTGTAGTAATAATCTGATGTAAGTCATTGGTTGATTCAAGTAGAGATTGAACATGTTGTGATATGTCTGCATTTGAATCAATGTCACTGTTTGATTCAGGTAAAGACTGAACAGGTTGTGATATGCCTGCATTTGAGTCAATATCATTAAGAGAATGAGGTATCTATTGAGAGTTAATCAATTGTAACTTTCCAACAGTGAATGGTTAGACTCCAAACAATTATCCATCAAGTGATGATCAGAAGTAGGTATAGAGAACAAGGATGATGACTGAAACTTGGAATTTTGAAAAGGAAATGTTCGGTTGTCTGGATGACTACACGCAAGTGCACGTGGTCGAACAAGTAGTAAGTGGCTCAAGTAAGCCAAGTATCGATCCCACAGGAACTGGACTACGGGGCAAAT
>JACEIK010009367.1:18901-52384 GCA_018107945.1 Datura stramonium
TCCTACAATTTACATGAGAATGCACAAACATTGTTAGGAAATTAAGACAAAACGATGCATTTGAGTATCACTTGGGCATATAAATATGCCCAAGATCAGGAAACACATCTTCTCTATTAGTGACAACCTTCTATTTAGTTAGCTACTATCAGTGACTATTAGTTTCAGTCGACTTAGTGCTTGTCATACAGGTCGCTTAGGAAGTCATCCCAGTTGTACAAGTCAGATACACCTGTGGGTACCCCAAGGAGGGAACCTTATTAGTAGTTGAATGCGGGCCAACGCCCTAGCCTGCTCTTATAAGATAGTCAGGTACAGGTTTCCATGAGTGGCTAAGTCTAGATAGACTTACCTACGAGATTAAGATTGTCCAGCAAAGACATATGAAATCTGAACAGACCAAGTTAAGATCTAAGGGACTAGAATCGTGTTAGTAAAATAATACCTGAAGGCTAAGAATTATAATAAGCTGCCTGTGGAAGATTAGGGGCTAATTGCTCAAGAGCATGACCAATCAGTAACAGCCCTACAGTTGTTCCAAGCAAAGGAACTAAGTAGTTGTTCATCTACGACCTTACAGTTCACATATGAGCTATCAGTGTCCTAGCATGACATTCAGAGTATCGTTTAGGCCACTCCAGATCTCTCCCTATCCGATCTAGACCATCAGAGATTATGATCACTGTCAGGATCCTCTGATTAGATATAGGCACATGGGGTGTGCTTGTTGGCAGCTATACAGACTATTCTAGGGGCGAGTAGCGGTCGCGTTAGGCCTTAAGATCCAGATACACCTTTTTGAGTAGCTAGATTGAGACTAAAATGCAGTATATCAGTTGGGATAGACCCCACCTAGGATAGCCTTCTGTTGACGAACTTCAGGGTTGCTAACTGTGTCATTGCCTACGGGGCTATTGATCGCCCAGAGGAGCTATATGGTAATGTCATCTCCTACTAGGCTATTGATCGCTCAGAGGATCTATATGA
Source organism: Datura stramonium (assembly GCA_018107945.1). NCBI lineage: Eukaryota > Viridiplantae > Streptophyta > Magnoliopsida > Solanales > Solanaceae > Datura > Datura stramonium. The sequence goes on from JACEIK010009367.1 coordinate 19,889, forward strand.
TGTCCGACGGGACCATACTCAAGCCTAGGCCATATTTACGTCCATCCACGTATGGACCTCTCTTTATGTCGTACCGGCATCACTTGACCCTCCGTCGAGCCTTGTGTGCCCAAGGTGCTGTTACAGGAGCCCAACAGGTTTAGACACAGTTAGAGGAGTCCGGCGGGCTCAGATGCCGACCAAGAAGCCACGTAGGTTGGCTATAGTACCAGTAGAATCATAAGATCCTAGATAGGGGTATTTAGATTGGATTGTACTTGCCAGGGCTTATAGGGGCCTTGGTAGGTTATTTCTGTACTGCTTGCACCTTCCAAGATTATGGGGACCAGGTTAGGTTCTTGTTTATATACTTGCTTGTTATCTATATCCTATGAATGTATAGTTTCATCTCATATACGTGTAGTTTTTTACTAATGCAGGTTATGGATAAGAAAGCTTATAGGTTAACGTCTGCCCCTTCTTGCTACTTACTTTCAGTCTTTATTAGCTTCTATTCAGTATTTTCTACTGCCTTACATATTCGGTACATATTTTACTGACGCCCAACTGTGGGGCGCTGCATACTTTCCTGCAGGTTCAGACAGACAGATTTCGGGATCTCCTAGCATCTATTCAGAGTCAACAGTTTGGCCAGCTCCTTTCATTCGGAGTTTCCAGGTTGTAGAGGTTTATCTGTCTTTTATTTGTATAGTATTTCGGTAGGCAGGGGTCCTGTCCTGACCAATATTTTCACTCTTAGAGGCTTGTAAACTATAGTCTTCAGTTAGTGGTTCATGTTGGCCGTGTGGGGCCTAGATTAGTGATGTTTTGTATGTTGGCCGTGTGGGGCCTAGTATAGCTACCTATTTTCATTCCTGTTATAACTAGAAAGCATGGTGGTCTTGTCAGCCCACATAGGATCATGTTGGTTGGATTAGCTGTTTTCTTTTACAAGAGCTATGTGGCCTAGTCGACCCGAGGCTGTGTTTACATTCGAGATATAATAGTTTGTTTTCTTGATTTTGAGTCGCTGATAGGCACCAGAGATGCCTATGCCCATCCAGGTCAGCCCAGATCCCAATGTGGTATTAGGTGCCAGTCATGCCTCCCTAGGTGGGGTGTGACAAACTTGGTATCATAGCAGGTCGTATCCTAAGGAGTCTGCAAGCCGTGTCTAGTAGAGTCTTTCTTATAAACATGTTGTGCACCATATTTTATAAGTAGAAGGCTATAAGGCATAATAGTATGGTTACCCTTCCTTCTCAGATCGTGCTATAGAGCCTAGTTGTATAGGGATGAGTCCCTAAGCTTTCATTGTTATGTTAGTCTTAGAATGGTGTTTTATATGGGACAGACTCCAGTCAGCTGCATGTCAGCTACAGCAGCAGTAAATTGTACCGGTGAGGTGCCACAATTGGGGGACAGTCAGCCTAATGGCAGAAGTAGACGTCTTTTAATCTCCCCATCATCCTCCCGGGGCACCAGGAACCTTATGAGGTGATAGATAAACCAACACCGTCCCTAGTTCTTTCTACAGCCTCGGAGAGGAGGTCGGGAATATAGTATATATATGAGTTGGCTTAACTACTAGATATTTAGAATTAGAAAAGAGTGACAGTTAAGGTTGGATTACCTAAAAGGTACGATAAAATGGGGAAATTGCGGGATTCTTACCTCCAACCCTTCGGATGTTGTAAAGTTCTATACCTCAGTCCTACCGTAGTAATATACGACTATTTTCCTCCTCCCAGCTTTGTTCTCAGTATAACAAAGAGCATAAATATTGAGGCGATGTTGTCCAGAGTAAATAGTAAAGGAGGGATAGATCCGTTGACTCTTGGGAAGTGTTAGAAAGTTGTGATAGGAACCGACCCGAGTAGGGTTCAGGACGATATAGGTTGGTAGACTTAGCCGGTAGTATCCTTGCCGGTATGGTGCGTGGGGCACGAGCCCCGATTTTAAGCTTATATAAGTAAGATCAAGATATGAGCATTGATCTTGGGAGGATAACAGAGCCATATCCAGATTGTAGCGGGCTAATAGACTTGGAATCGCCACAGAATGTCGAGGAATGAGCATCAGGCTGACATTTAAAGTTTCGTGAGATTGTGACCTAGAATGTTGCTGTACCGCCTTTAGTTGTGGAGGTAAAGGAGTGACGGTATGGAGACCCTAGTCTGGTGCAGCCCAGAGACAAGTCACGACCCAAACGTACACCCGGATCATAGACACAGGACAAGGAGCCCAGAGAGACCCCATGTCGACCCATGGCATGAGCATACTTCTAATTCAATCACATGAGCGGAAGACTTAACATAAAGAACGTAATCATAACATAGCATAAGGTAAAATCAGCTGAAGACTTATACAATATGGCGGAATACAACTTGTAGTCTGATAAGCCTCTAAACATGAAGGGCGAATTGATGGGACAACTCTCCAACTAATCCAACGTCCAAAAACTGAAGAAAAAAAAAGACATAAGGGATGAACATACAACCCTCGAAACATGAGTACTCACCAAGAGTGCTGAGAGCAAATCTGAATCTATCTACGGGTGAGGATGAGCCTGAGAACTGGGACCTGTATCATGAGACGATACAACATAGAAAGTATGCGGGCAGTACGTGGAATGTACTGAGTATGAAAGGTAAGTAAAGCGAACATTTAAAACATGTACTAAATTCATAAATGATCATAAGAGTAGGAAAGCATGCTTGTATTGTAAATCATAATGACATATCATATGACTCAAGGTTTTCAAAACATTCGTAATGTGACAAAATCATAATCCTAATAGAATAGATTTACTTAACATGAATTGAGCCAACATACATAATCATAACATGCATGAATCATGAAGAACAGTGGGAGATTCTCTTAACCGACGTACCCCATATGAGCACACATGAAGCCCGATTTCTAACCCTAGTCAGGAGGGTGTCCGTACTTTGCCAAGGGTATAGCTATGAAAATGTGATATCCCCATGAAAAGGGTCATTTGGTCCAGGGACTAACATGAAAGGGGTCCCAACATACCTATAGTGGCACGTAGTTCGTGAGATCCGGGGCTTAACATGAGCCCCAAACCTACTCGGTGTTCAATCTACTCCCAAAATATATATAGTGTTCATAGTATAATAAGCATGAATTCATGGGCTAGTTAAATCATGATAATCATAAACATAATTATACATACGTGAACTAGCCATGACATAAGGCCCGTGAGTCGGCCAAAACATAATTCGTAAATCATAGGTTTCATGCATACTCGTAAATCATACATATATCTTGAAAATCATCAAATCATAATGGGTATTTGAATAAATTCATATTTCGAATCATAAATCATGTTGGGCTTGTAAATATCAACAATGAAAATAGTAGATCATAAATCAATTCATCATGGGGCATGCATAATTAAGCTTAGTTGCTTAGAAATCAAAATCAACAATATTATAATCAATTTAAATCTCAAAAGATGATCAAAATCCATAGATTACAGTAATATTTCAAAATCACAAGAGCATAATTAAATCATTACATTTTATTTAAATCAAATACAAAATCCCATGAGTTTTTGATAAATGTTAAGTAAAATCATAGAGTAGGAGCATGGGTGTTGAAGAATCCACCCATTGATGACCTTACATACCTGGATTATCAAATCCTAACTTTCCTTAGAAGCCCAAGAGTGAAATTGGAAAAAGTGAAGAAAAGCCTAAAATCCCTTAGATCACCTTTTAATATCCTTGCATGCATGAATGAAAGTTTAGAATAGGTCATTCTCACCAAAACCCATTTCCCAAACCAAAATGACAGTTTAGGCCTTATATCGTGAAAAAGTCAAAAATGCCCTTAATGAACCTGTCCTGAAATCTGGCCGAGTGGAACCCACAGATGGATCTAACGGGTCGTTGTAACCAATGATGACCCATCCTGTCACTCATCAAATGCACTCTTGAGAGTCTTCATTCGGACAAACCAACGGATAGTCAAGATGACCCCGTCCTTTCAACCCATGACTCATTGTATCGTGGTTTGCCCCTGAACCTTGGCATCTCATCTCCTAACGGTCACGACGACTCGTCATTACAAACAACAAGTCATTGTTTCTCTCCGTCAAACCCATTGGAAAACCTAACCTCCAACAACAACCACAACCAATGACTTATGGTTTCTCCTAACGGGTCATTAGGATGCCCGTTATAAGCCACCTGATGAACTCAGCTCCTCCCCATGACTGCTATCAATGACTCGTTGTTTCCCACAATGAGTCATCACATGTCACCATGGTTTACTTGTCACCCGAGTCTGATCTAACAACGAATCATTACAACGACCTGTGGTATGACACCACAAGTCGTAGCTCGGCCATTCCTGAGATATTTTCCCCCATTTTCTACCTTAGTTCTCAACTTTTCACTTTCGGGTCTACTCTACGCACTTTCAGTATTACAATATCTCCCCCTTGGGAACATTCGTCCTCGAATGTTAGAGACAAGCAGGAATCAGAGACATACAATTATCATAGTCGAATACTGATCATTTTAACCAAAATTTTACAGAAATGTCTATCTCTAATTCATAACACATAACCGAACTAATCTCATGCTTCACGTACATATTCATACACTAAGCTTTACATGGGCGAACATGAAAACTAGATAGAATCATAGAGTAAAAATGATACCTCAGTCGAAACTGAGCCGATAGAGAATAAATGTGGGTATTTCGCCATCATGTCTACTTCAACTTCCACATAGCTCCTTCAACATGTTGATTTCTCCATAAAACCTTAACTGGGGCTACTTCCTTGTTCCTTAGCTTGCCCATACTTGGCGGTCTAATATTTCCACAAGTATTTCTTCATAACTGAGGTTACATCGTTTATACCAACGCTGTCCACAGGACTACTAAAGTTGGATCTGAAACAGTTTTTCAAAAGTGACACATGAAACACAGGATGAACTAAAGATAATTCCGAGGGAAAGTTCAATTCATACGCCACCTTACCAACTCTCATCACAACCCGGTAGGGACCAACATAGTGGGGACTGAGTTTCCCTTTCTTTCCAGACATGACTTCCCTTCATGGGAGATACCTTTAGAAATACCCAATCGTCAACCTCAACCTCCAAATCTCTCTTCTCCCTCACGTCATCATATGATTTCTGACGACTCTGAGCGGTCTTCGGCCTGTCCCTTATCAACTGAACCTTTACCATGGACTCATGAACCAAATATGTCCCTATCATAGCTGCCTCACCAACCTCAAGACATCCGATGGGAGATCTACACCTCCGCCCATAGAGAGCCTCGTACGATGCCATTTGGATACTGGAGTGATAGTTGTTATTATAATAAAAATCTATTAAGGGAAAATGATCATCCCAATTACCTTTAAAATCCATAACACGTGCCCTCAACATGTCCTCAATAGTCTGGATTGTCTGCTCCGCCTGGCCATCCATTTGCGAATGGAATGTTCTGCTGAGCTTAACCTGAGTTCCAAGCCCTTTCTGGAAAGACCTCAAAACTGAGAGAGTGGCAGGTACCTCGGTAGGAAATAATAGACAAGGGAACTCCATGAAGTCGAACCAACTCTCGAATATACAACTTGGCATAATCTTCCGCTGAATATGTGGTCTTGACCGGTAGAAAGTGTGCAACCTTTGTTAACCTATCTACCACCACCCAAATGGAATCATAGTATCGTCGAGTACGAGGTAGGCCTGTGATTAAATCCATGTTAATCTCTTCCCACTTCCATGTGGGAATGCTAATACCTAGTACACCTCCCGTCTTTGATGCTCAACTTTCACTTGCTGAAGGTTTGGACATTTGGCTATGAATTATGCAATATCTTTCTTATACCATCCCACCAATAGATTTCTTGCAAGTCCCGATACATCTTCGTGATCCCGGATAGATAGAATATCTGGTACCATGTGCCTCATGCAATATCCGAACTCTCAAATCATCAATATCTGGGACACAAAGGCGACCCTGGTATTGTAGCTTCCTCTCCCCTTTGGGAGAAAACCTCCACTGCCTGACTCCATAGCTACGCTGCTTTCTCAAAATTGGACCCTCATCTTTCTTATATTTGACATCAACCACCAAGGATGATTCTGACCCATTTCACTAACGCCGCCATCAGTCGAGTCAATCAATCTAACTCCCAACCTTGCAAGCCGGTGGACCTCCTTCACCAACTCCTTCTTTCCCTCATCCACGTGGGACACACTCTCCATAGAGCCTACTAAAGTGCATACGCACCACATTAGCCTTGCTCGGGTGGTAAGAACACTCATGTCGTGATCCTTTAATAACTCCTAACCACCTCCTTTGCCGAAAGATTGAAATCTTTCTGTGTGAACATGTTCTGCAAGTTCTTGTGATTCGTGAATATATCACGTGGACCCCATACAAATGTGCCACCATATATAGTGCTCATAGTATAATAAGCATAATTCTTGGACTAGTTAAATCATGTAATCATAAACATAATTGTACATACACGTTAACTAGCCATGACATAAGGCCGTGAGTCGGCAAAACATAATTCGTAAATCATAGGTTTCATGCATACTTGTGATCATACATATAACTTGAAAATCATCAAATCATAATGGGTATTTGAATAAATCCATATTTCAAATCATAAATTGTCACGCCCGCCTTGGGATATGACTGGTACCTGGTGCCCTAGTAGGACCTGGATTGCTAACTGGTGAGCCTAAGCACATAAATTGCCTGGCTAGCTCTATCTCGAGATTTTTGAAAACAACGGGCTATATAACAGCTGTAAATACAGCCTCCGGCAATGCGGGCCTATAGCCACCTGTATATGACTTCAGCTAACCAGAATCCTATTCTTATAAGGAAACCTATGCGGGCCGACAAGGCCACCATGCTATCTAGTTATACGCAACTCAACATAAAGAATCTTGTATAACTACGTATTGCTGGAAAGGTCACCACTATTGTCGGTGCCAGCCCACACGGCCAACACAATCGAAAATGCTAAACAACTAAACAAAACGCATGGCCTCACACGACTGACACAACTAACCATAGGGAGATGTATATACACAATGCGCAAGCCTCTATGAGTGCTGATAAAATGGTCGGACAGGGCCCCAACCTACCCATACTGTACAACAAAAGAAAATGAACTACACCTCTGAATATCAAGCTCCCGGATGACAGGAGCTGATGACTCCTATAAGCTGGCTGGAATCATGGGGGATCGCCTCCTCGTCTAGGAGTACTGCCAGGCAAGTAATCACGGCGCCCCAACGGGCGTCAAGTACCACTGGTACCAGTATGCAAAGCAATTGAACACAGCTGAATATATACAACATAACTACCAACTCTGAATAGCAGGAAATAACTGAATCTGTAAGAACTGATATAAGCTGAATCAGGCTTTCTGTGCTGTGATAGGGCAGAGCGTACCTGTCGACGTGGCGATCTGCTGTCCTATTAGCTAATATAACACATAAGTACATATATAACAAGCAAGAACCAATACCAGCCCCATAGCCGGAAGGTGCCAACCAATGAAACAATCTATAAACCCCTGCCGAATTCAAAACCAATCAAAATAAGTCACTCCACTCATCTACTAACTACGAGCACCTTTGCCGGCCCCCTGGGTCTCCAGCTCAGGCTCAACCTCTATATAAATAACTGTGTCTGAGTCGGAGGTACTCCTGTACTGTATCTATAAGCGTAACTGTATGTCTGAAATACGTTCCCACAGGCGCATCGCTGCCGGGGGTAAACTGTACTGCTATGCTGATCAACCTGATATGGGGAAAGCTTCATCCCATCTTCGTCCTACTGTGGACGGCATGCTACTCCTTGGAGTGACGTATACCCACCCGCTCAGTGGGCACACAGTTACCAGCCGGGGGCCGGACGCTTAGAAGGTGCCCTCACGACACAATCAAGTCTCTCAACAATCAATAATCACATATATATATATATATATATATATATATATATGTAAGCATGTTTTAAACTGAAAAATACTATCTGCATACTGATTTCTTATTCTGAACTCTTTCGTATTATCTTGATTTTCATATTTCTCTATACTTTGGATGGGATCTTTATCGAATGCATGGCTAAACTGTAGCCAGATATATCTAACTATATGGCTATACTGTAGCTAGATATCATCTAACTGTATGGCTATACTTTAACCAAGATTTTCTTTGTCTGTCCATGATTTACTTTACTAACTTTATTCTACAGACCTTATCCTTATTATAAAACATGCTTGCTAAACGTGGCCCAGGCTATACGAGTACGAAATAATATCTCACCATTTGGCGCTGCTTTACTATCTTTGGACTGAATATGATATACTGCTTACCAGACAGGGTTTTACTAGAATTTGCTGAAAACTCCATGTTCAACAGAATTCTATTACCGGAGTTTACTGCATTATACTAGGCTAAAGTTACTAACTTGCCAAAGCGGCTTTACATACCTTTGTGGATTCATCATTCTTTGAATGACTTGGTCAGTACTCCAGCTATTTCTCTAACTGCATTTACACATGTGTCAATTAGAACTAAATACACCAATATTCTGGAAGAAAATATCACTTTCGATATATTTATAGCCCAAACTTTGGCTTATCGAAACCGGTCGAACAGTATTTCTCGAAAGTCCAGAAGGGAGAAATACTCAACTTTAAGGCTAGGAGTACGTGACACTAATTTGGAGCAATTCACTTGCTGGCGGTAGCACGACGATTTATCGGCCGAATTTCGCAAATCTAACTCTGCAGGAATGCTCCCTACTGCTAAATACCTCGGTATCTGAGGTTAATTTGAATTTGGACCACGTTTGATGGCGTAATCGAATGATAATTATCAAGATCCTTCGTACCCTTTGTTTTCGCGACTTTTCTGGAAATTTTTGACATATTAATGAAATAAACCGAAGTTGGAGGCTTTATATACTTGAGCGGACCAAGGCGACGTGTCCCGCGGAGCCCAGCCTTGGAGGCTCCCCTCTGTGACACGTTGCCATGCAGAGGACTCTGCCCCGGCTCCTTCCGTGATGGTTCGACGGAGTTTCTTGTCCGGTCTTTTTCCGGGCCTTTTCTAGCATGTATAACTTTCAAAACTCTTAAAAAATATGCGAATAGGCCATCTATGTGTAGAAGTTTTGATTGTAACATAAATCATGCTAGGCTTATAAATATCAACAATGGAAATAGTAGATGTAATTGATTCATCATGGGGCATGCATAATTAAGCTTAGTTGCTTAGAAATCAAAATCAACAATATTATAATCAATTTAAATCTCAAAAGATTATCAAAATCCATAGATTATGATAATATTTCAAAATCCCACAAAATCCCTTAAATTAAAAGTATTAGTTTATTTAAATCAAACCAAAAAACCTGCATGAGTTTTTGATAAATTTTAAGTAAAAATCATAGAGTAGGAGAGTGGGTGGAAGAAATTACCCATTGATGACCTTATACACCTAGGATTATCAAATCCTAACTCTCCTTAAGAAGCCCAAGAGTGAAATTGGAAGAATTCAGAGAAAATCTTAAAATCCCTTAGATCACCTTTCAATATGTTGCATGCATGAATGAAGTTTGGAGCTCAGGTCATTCTCTTAAAATCCAGCTTTCCCAAGCCAGAACGACGTAGTTTAGGGACTTATATCATGAAAAGTCAAAAATACCACATTAATGAACACGCCCTAAAATTTGGCCGAGTGGAATCCCACAGACGGATCTAACGGGTCGTTGTAACCAACGACGGCCCGTCTATCCTCGTCAAATGCACTGCACCAGGAAAGTCTTCCCGTTCGGACCCAACCAACGGATGGTCAGCCACCAACCATCCTTTCAACCCACGACTCGTTACATCATCTTTGTGGTTTGCCTGAAACTTGGCATCTCATCTCCTAACGGGTCACGCCATGGCTCGTCACTACAAACAATGAGTCGTTGTTTCTCTCCGTCAAACCCACTGGAAAACTTAACCTCCAACAATGACCACAACCAACGACTTGTGGTTTCTCCTAACGAATCATTGGGACGCCCGTTGTAAGTCACACATTGATAATAGAATCCTCCCCACGACTGCTATCAATGACTCGGCTTTTCCACAACGAGTCATCATATCACCCATGGTTTACTGTCGCAGCCTAACCTAACCGCGCTCAGCCAACCCATGGTATGACACCACGAGTCATACCTCGGCCCAAATCCTAAGATATTTTCCCCATTCTCTGCAGTTTTTCAACTTTTCACTTTTAGGTCTACTTCTACGCACTTCCGGGGTAGTACAGCCCAACAGGGAGTTGTCGGCCCATGAGTGTAAGGGATAGATTCTTGGGACCCAAAGGTTGACTCTGCATCCTAAATGTGGTTGGGCTTCGTCAGTAGAATGTAGCAAGGTACACCATATTTATTATTTCCTTCGCCCGAGTTTGAGGAAAATGCATCAGGTTATGAAGAAAATCTACTGATGTTATTAGAAAAGAGAAGAAACTGTCGATTTGTAGCATATAACTCTAATGGCCAGTAGGGAATGTCAAGACCTCGAAAATCGGGCAGGATAATTCAAGAAACAACCATGCCTGCATGAAAATGGAAAGTAGACAAAATGAATACAACTATAGGGTTACCTCATACCAGGCGTAAACATGACCCTATTCAGGTTGTTGTTGAAAGGCTAAGGAGATCAACACACCTCTTGCTTGTTGAAAGTGTGTTTCAGCTAAGGATTACACTTAATTAAATCCTAAATAAATATTCCATCTATGTGGCGTGTCTGCGTGTTAAGTGGTACGACGAGGGGGCTGAACTCACAACTAGGTTTTGAAAAAGGCTTTCAGGACAAATGGGATGCATATTTAATTTGGTACTTTCTTCCCGTCCCCAGACAATGACCAAGAAGAGCACACGACTCAAACTCCCGGGGATATGTTAAGGGTGAAAATATAGGTCCCCTATATGATGATGCAAGCGAGATAGTCATGGATAATTGAACTGAAAATACTGCATCAGGTAGAAATAAGCAGTTAAACTAATTCGGAGATATGTACAGCATCCCAGGATCGTCGGAAGTCTTATTCTAGCATATGGAGAAGTTAGATATTGAAGCAATGACTAGATGTTCTAAAAAAATTCCAATAAAGGGTGTTTTGAGATCTTACAAGTAGGGAAAGCCCCGGTCCTAGATTCACTAAAGCTATACCAAATCCTCTAGGGAGATTAGCCAAGTGGCCTATGAGATAGAGTTGCCTTCGGGGCTAAGATCCGTTTATCAACACTATGCACGCGCGTAGGAGGCCTTTTCTCAAATTGACACAGTTGAGGGTATGGGCCACAGAAGAGTCATCCACTTGGGCTCAACAATTATATTAGGTCGCCTTGGGTCTTAGGGGCTACCGTGAGGATCAAAGATGTGATCTATAAGAGACTTAGAGAGGAACATGAATATAGAAGAGTTGAATTGAGAAGCTAAGGATAAAGTAAGATCTAAATATATTCAGTTGTTCTCAGCTCTAGTAAAAATAACAAATTCAAACAAATTCAGAAACAGCAAGATAGTTTTATTGAGTAGAGCCCCTATTGTTGTTATCAGTCATTTATATATGTATAGTGGCACTATATTATTCAGTTGCAGATAGCGTCCTGTGAGGCACCTGTATTGGAATTTTCTGTGTTTCAAGTTTCCGGATGATTTCATATTACAAATGAGACTCTGCCCCAAATTTTCCTTGCAGCAGTTAAAGGAATTAGTCTTTTAAGCCTATAGATTACATTCAAGGATGAATGTTCCTAAAAGAGAATGATATTACACACCGTAAGTTTCTATTGTTTAATGGAAACGTGAGTGCTTATGTTGAGAGTTCTGAGAAGTATGACGCATGCGGGAAAAAGGATAAGGGGATGAATACACAATGTGACATCAGGCAGAGCGGGGAGGCCGGGGCCAGGGGCCAGGCGTTTCACTGCGCCAGCCAGTGCAGGCTATGGTCGGCGCATGGCACACCCTTGTCTGGTGCTATGGCCGGTGCACAGCACACCCTTTCCTAGCACGATGGCTGGCGCGCTACGCCTCCTTCCCCACTGCCTCAATGTTTATATATAGTGAGGTGTGAAGTTGAGAATTCATTTTGCAATATTTGTCTCGGCCAAAAAACATAGAGAGAACGGAAATTTCACCTAATTTTCATCAAATTACCCCGTCAAACTCCATCCAAATGCAAATTCATCCTGGGTATCGAGTTCAGGCCTACAGGAAGCATCTCTGCAGAGTTATTTCTTAAAAATTCGCTCGGTATACGAGAACCCCATAGAGTAAAGGTTGTCGGAATCATTCCAAATTGAGTCCTAAACAGCCAAAAGTAGTAGATAAGAATTTCTCCTTCTAAACTCTTGAGAAATTGTGGGTTTTCAACTGAGTTAAACAAAGTTGAATTATAGTTGTATTAGTATATCGAAAGATATCGTTGTTGCCAAATTTAGTATTGAAAATAGTCCTATTCTCTCAACATAAGGGTTGCAGTTGAGTGGAGCGCCAATTACTGGATTGAAACTAATCAGTTAAATGAGAATCGGCATTCGAGGTATGTTAAGGATTATCTCTTCAGCAAGTTATTCTCGTCGTATAATGATACGACCTATGTTCTTGGACGGAGATAATGATCCTATAAGTTGTAATTAGCTTCTACTAGTAGATAAGAATCATGTATGTTGTGATTAGTTGTTGTTAGTAGATTATGATGATATATGATGTGGTTATTTGCTAGAAAACATATTGAGAGTATATTGTAGTATCCCTCATCGGGAAGGAGTATGTTAAGTGTGACTCATGCTAGGAGCGTCATAGAAACTCCTCTGTTCTTCTGTTCATAGTATTAGTAGAATTACGATAATTTTTGTCATGCCAAGGTCTTAAAAGTTTATGGTTAGCTATTGGGCCTGATTTGGTAAGTTGGATAACATCCGGCGCAGCCGTGCGATATAACTTTCAATTTAACGCCTCTATTGTCAGTAAAGCTCGCCTAGAGGCTGTTGGCGTACCTTAACGCCCCGGGGCGGGAATTTGGATAGAGGATGTCATACCTTAGAGTCGGCGGCACCAGGGGTTTCCTAGTGAACTGAGTGACAGCCTGCCATTTAATTATCTACTGCCAGTGACTACTAGTTTCAATCATTAGTGCTTATCATACAGGTCACTCGAGCATCGATTGTGCAAGTTAGATAGACCCGAGGTACCTAAGGAGGGAACCTTATCAGTAGTTGAGTACAGGCCAACACCCCAGCCTACTCTTATCAAATACTCAGGTACAGGTTGTCTGTGAGTGGCTAAGCTCGGATAGACTTATCTACGAGGTTAAGAATCGTCCAGCAAAGACACATGAAATACGAACGAGACCAAGTTAAGGTCTATGGGACTAGAACCATATTAGCACAATATTACCTTCAGGATAAGAATTATAGTAGTTGTATGTGGAATATTAGGGGTTGACTGCTCAGGAGCATGATTGATCAGTAGCAGCCCAACAGTTGTTCCAAGCAATGGAACTAAGTAGTTGGTCGTCCACGACCTTACGGTTCGCTTATGATTTATCGTTGTCTAGTGACATTCAAAGTATCGTTTAGTCCACTCCAGTCTCGCCCTACCGGTCTAGACCATTAGAGATTATGATCATTGTCAGGATCCTCTAATCGAATATGAGCCACTGCAGGATGTGCCTGTTGGCAGCTATCTGAGACTATTCTAGGGGCGAGTAGCGGTCGCATTAGGCCTTAGATCCAGATACGCCTTTTTGAGTGTACAGATTGAGACTTGATCACGGGCAAAAATAGCATGCCCGAATGACGCTTGATAACCTAAATTAGTCTTGTTATCTAAGTTATTTTATATATTTTCATGTGATTTTATATGATGTGAAGATATGTGCTAACCAACATGATTAGTCTTTGTTTTGTAAGAGTTTTGATGACTTTTGGGAACTAATCCATGAGTTGGTGATGACTTGGAAACGGAATTAAAACGCGAACGTCGGCAAGAGGAGGCACAAAACAGCCCACCTGCGTGTCGGCAGCGTGCCGCGCCAGGCTGCGCACGGCAACCCACCTGCAGGGCAACAGCGTGCCACGGCAGGGCGCTGCTTGCGACATGGAGGTGCCAACGCGCTGCCCAAACAGCGTGACATGCTGCCAACGCGGCAGGGTGCTGCCGAGCCTATTTTCTGGTGATTTCCAGAGAGCCATCGCGTTGCCTCCATGTCACGGAGGCAGTGCTCCGCGACCACACTCCGTGACACGGAGCCATTCCGACAGGCTAAATTAACCACGTTCTCCATTTACTATAAATAGGACCCTTAGCTCCTAATTCCATTTGGAGTCACGATTTTTATTCTGGAAAACTACCTAGGAGTGAAGGGAGAAGTGGGAGAACTCAGCTAGGGTTTGGCAAATTCCTTCTCATCTCTACCAACCTCGTGTAAGTATGTAGTTTAGGAGTAGTTTAATAGTAGTATAGAGTAGTTTTACGAACATGAATGGCTAGAACCCTTCCTCTAGGGTTGAAGCCGCTGAATTATGATTGTGATTTTATGGTATTGTTTTGGAATTAAGTTATTGATTGTTGTTTTCGTCTTGCATTCTGGATTGTTGAAGGTTTGTTTTTATGATTGATCACCATGTAAAAAGCATATTTGTTAGCTCGGGTAATAGCTTGAAAGCATTACCTAGGTCAGGACATGAGAATGTGAGGAGGAGCATGTTTGTATCTCGGGAGAGAGTTTTTGTGTCGGGATAGAAATATACCTAACACCGTACTCGGTTGACACAAGGAGATTTATGAAAGACCAACTTGGAAAAGGATGTCACATCACCATAAAAGTAGTTGTGAGGCTAAGTTAAAGTTAAATGGTTAGACGCACGAAAGTCCCTAATCGTTTCCCCGTAAACCACAACATAATGATTGCCAGCGACTAGAAATTAGCATCCTCACTCACAATGATGCGATAGGCTAGATTGCCGTGTTTAGAGGCTCGAAATACCATGAACATGCAATTCTAATTATGTGAAATAACAATTGATAGTTCCTTTAATCCATTGCATATCGTAGTCTCGCCTTATTATCTGGTTTTAACTCTATGTTGCTCCTAGAGTAATTTCCAGAATATTTCGTTGACCAAACTTAGACTTAATTAATCTTATTTGAAAATGTCTATAACCACACTTTAGGTATTTTAGATTCACACTAGAAATGGATAGTTAGAGGAATGGGTCCAGTCCCTGTGGGTTTCGACAATTCGGTTCTTAAAAAGAGCCACTATATGCCACGACCCGTACTTGCGGACGCGCTCGATACGAAAAAGAGTCATCAAGAATAAAATGCAATATATTAGTTGGGATTGACCCCACCTAGGATATCCCTCTATTGACCAGCTTCAGGGTTGCTAACTGTGTCATTGCCTATGGGGCTATTGATCGCTCAAGAGGAGCTGTAGCCGATAATGTCATCTCCTATGGGGCTATTGATCGCTCAGAGGAGCTATATGATGTCCGATGAACCATACGAAGAAACCATATTCACGTCCATCCATGTACGGACCTCTCTTTATGCCGTACCGGCATCACTAACCCTCTATCGAGTTGCTTGTGCCCAGGGTGTAGTTACAGAAGTCCACCGGGCTCAGACACAATTACAGAACGGGCTCATATGTGTATCCAGAAGCCAGGTAGGTTGGCTATAACCAGTAGAATCATAAGAATCTGGATAGGGGTATATATATTGGATTATACTTGAGACTTATGGGGGGCCCGATAGGTTATTTTGTGTTGCTGTCACCTTCCAGGCTTATGGGGGCCAGGTTAGGTTCTTGTTTGTATACTTTCTTGTTAGCTATAGCCTATGAATGTATAATCGTACAGTTTCGGCTCATATACATGTAGTGTTTTACTAGATGCAGGTTATGGATAAGAAAGCTTGGAGGTTAACGTCTGCCCCTTCTTGCTACTTACTTTCGGTCTTTATCAGCTATTCCAGTCTTTTATTACCTTACATATTCGCTACATATTGTACTGACGCCCAACTATGGGACACTGCATACTTGCTTATAGGTTCAGACATATAGGTTTGGGATCTCTAGTTATTGAGTCGACGGTTTGGCGAGCTCCTTTCATTCGAAGTTTTCAGGTTGTAGAGGTTTACCAGTCTTTTACTTGTATAGCATTTGGTAGGCCGTGGCCCTATCCTAACCAATATTTTTACTCCTAGAGGCTTGTAGACTACAGTCTTCAGTTAGTGGTTCGTGATGGCCGTGGTGGGCCTAGATTGGTGATGTTTGTATGTTGGTCGTGTAAGGGCCTAGTATAGCTACCTTTTTTCATTCCTGTTATAACTAGACAGTATGGTGGCCGGTCTTGTCGGCCCACATAGGATCCCTATTATTGTTATGTTGGTTGGTTCGCTATTTTCTTTTACAAGAGCTGTGTGGCCTTGTCGGACCGAGGCTGTGTTAACAGCCAAGATATAACGGTTTGTTTTTGATTTTGAGTCCTTTGGTAGGCAGCAGAGATGCCTATGCCTAGCCAGTCATCCATATCTAGTGTATTATTAGGTACCAGTCATGCCTCCCAAGGTGGGACGTGACATATGAATTAGCTACAAACAGATTCTTTGTTAATAGAGATGTTACTTTTAGAGAATGTGTTCCTTTTCAAAATTTCAAGTTTTAGTCATCATCCTTGTTCTCTATACCTACTTCTGATCATCACTTGATGGATAACTATTATTAGCGTAATCATTCACTGTTGGAAAATTTACCATTGATTAACTCTGCTTGGATACCTCATTCTCTTACTGAATATTGATTCAATTGCAGGCATATCACCACCTGTTCAATCTTTACCTAAATCAAATAATGACATTGATTCAAATGCGGGCACATCACAACTGTTCAATCTTTAACTAAATCAACCAATGACTTACATCGATTGTTACTACACAGCCTCATGGAAGATGCTTGCAAGAGAAAAGAAACCCGCCGCAGGATGGATGAAAGACTTTGTGTCTTTAGATATTCGTGATAATGTGCCATTTGCACTTGCTAATTATATCTCCTATGAGTCTCTGACCCCAAAATATCAGTCTTATCTTGCTACATTTTCTAATATTGCTGAACCTTCTTCTTACACAGAAGTAGTTAAGATCCAACACAGGTAAGAAACAATGCAAACTAAGATACAAGGCTCTAGAAGACAATCACACTTGGACAGTGGTACCTCTACCACCTGGCAAAAGAAACCTATTACCAGTTGCAGTGGATTTACAAGTCAATATAAAGCCTCGGGTGTTATTAAAAGGTTCAAAGCCAGATTAGTTACTAAAGGTTATAGTCAAACTGAGGGAATTGATTATCAAGAAACTTTTAGTCTTGTGGTTAAGATGGTTACACTAAAAACCATACTAGTCATAGCATTAGCTAGGTAGTGGCATATCCATCAAATGGATGTGTATAATGTCTTCTTACAAGGAGATTTGTATGATGAAATCTACATGGAACTACCACAAAGATTTAGAAGTCAGGAGCATAAGCAAGTATGTATAGACTTTCCAAATTCTTGTATGGACTCAAGCAAAGCACCAAGGCAATGGAATGTTAAATTGTATGAGGCTCTTATTGTATGCGACTTTAAACAAAGTTGATATGATCATTCCTTGTGTACTAAGAGGACAAGATCTGGAATAGTTATAATATTAGTCTATGTGGATGATATCCTATAACTGGTGATAGTCTGGAACAGATTTTGGAGACCAAAGCTTCACTTCACAAAGCTTTCAAAATGAAAAACTTGCGAGGTGAAGTATTTTCCAGGCGTGAGTTTGCAAGATCAAAATAAGGAATTATGATGCATCAAAGGAACTATGCCCTTGAATTGATCTCTTAGATAGGTTTGAGTGCAGTTAAACCAGCTAGCACACCTACATTAATTCATAACTAGAGAATATAATCAACTCACTAATAAGACGGCGGGAACACAAGTGATGAAGTATTGGCTGACATAAGGGCTTACGGACACTTGTTTGAGCTGCTATACCTTATTTAAACCTGAGCATCTATAATATTCAAACACAGTCAGTTTATGCACCAGCCAAAGAAGTCTCATATGGATGCAACATTAAGAATTGTGAGATATGTGAAAATAAACTAGGACAACGCATATTATTAACTAGCAACAAAGAAGATGTCTGGCAACATTTTTATGATCACCGAGGTGGGGCATCATCTTGAGTAAACCTATCAAGGAAGTCAGTAATAGGTTTTATTATAAATCTAGGTGAGTCTTTGATATCATGGAAATCAAAGAAACGGTCTACTTTCTCAAGAAGCTCAGTAGAAGTTGAATATAGAAGCCTTGCTACTCACGATATTAGAGATTTATACATGGCTAATTGGATTGATTAAAGATCTAGGAATATAGCATTACCTATCAACCTTCACAGTTACAGTAAATTTTCTCTACAAATAGTTTCCAATCCTATCTATCATGAGAAGACCAAGAACATCAAAATTAGATTTTTCACTTTGTGAGAAAAAAAAATTCAACAAAGGCCTAATTCAGACTCATTACATTCCTACACTAGAGCAGCCAACAGTGTGCTCACAAAAGGCAACGAAGTGCAGCATAAACATCTTCTATCCAAACTTGGTGTCTATAACATCTTCACACCACCAAGTTTGAGGGGGAATGTTAAGATGAATTAGTTAAAGTTAGTTAGAGTATTTAGAGGCCGGTTAAAGGTTGGTTGAACTTAGTGGATAAACTAACAGCGAGGTCTAACATGATTAGCTAATCAACTATTATTAAACTAAAATAACCAGCTTGATCCCCATATATAGATCACTCAATGTATTAGATTAAAAGCCTAAGATTCTAAGAGTAAATTGACTCATATTCTGAAATCTAAAGCTTATTCTTCATTGTATGTAGTACATCTTGTATTCTAGATTATTATCAATGTATCATTTATAATTCATCATTTTTTATTTCCATTCAACTTAGCATTCCATCTTTGAAACTTTCTTTTGCTCATCTACTCTATTGGTGCAATAACATAAGTTGTTACTTTCTATCTCCTTGCTAGTGATTCACTAATTCCTCTCTATTCACATCTTATCATTCTCCAATTCCTTTCGTGCAACCTGTTTCCTCAATAAATAGGGTCTACAAATCTATTATGCAGGAAAGCCCTTGAGATTAGGCAAGGAAAATGGAGGGGATCAACAATGAAGCTCTTGCCACTAACATACTTCCTAAAGATCTTAAGTTTTCAGTGACTATCGGGCCATGGCCATGGCACAGGCGTGGAAGTATTAGTATTTAGTGTAGGAAGGAGTCCTTCTGAATGTGAGCATAATTGTGAATGTAGATGAGGTGAACATCACCGTTGTGCCTAGGGATGCGTGGATTACGCACCGCATTCTTGGATTTCCTTGATTTAGACCTATCCCTTCTCGATAAGTTTCGATTTCCTGTCCACACGAGATTGCAGAGGAGTTCATGAGGTTTTAGATGTATGTGGCCCAGCTAGCTTTCAGTTTAGAGGCTTATCTGGTACATTTAGTTCCTTAAAAGACTAGGTCCGTTTGGACTTCACAATCGATCACTTTCTCTACCAGTCATTAACATGGAGTGGTTATCTACATGATGGACTGAGGAAGGTTTGCCTTGGAATTCTGCCAAGGCAAATCCACCCTCTACTGATTTTGCATTCCCAATTTGAGGTGTTTCCATGTCTTTGGATCTCAGTATTACTTCTAGTAGTCAAATGCAAGGAAGAGCTTCAATATCAAGGTAGAAGGAAGGAAGAGGTGGCTAGTCCTTCTCGGCAAGTGAAGTATCATTTAGATTGAAAAATTCAACTCTTTGAATTGTCTTCAATAATAACTCAACTACAATATAGCAATAATTAGATTCTCAACTATAATAATAAGACTAAAGATTAATTACTATTCCAAATTGTAAATGCAACAATTCGAATGACAAGGCCCATAATAGAATTGCAAAAATACCGAATGTAAGAACTATGGATAAATAGATTGAAAAAGGAATCACTTCAGAAAATAAGACTTGGAGAAAAGGAGACAAGAGGAATTTTTTTCCCTCAGCAATACAACTAAGTCTATTTTTCTCTGCAAGTCACTATTTATCAACCATGATCTCAAATAGCCATAATTCGGTATTGTATTGCGCTCATTCATAATACAAACATCATATTTGGTGCACTAAATTTTATAAATAATGCTATCAAACATTTTTATTTTTATTTTAATATATAATAATTCACTTCCTAACTCATGGGCGAATCTAGGAGTCGCGAGGATGTTCATCCGAACCCGCTCGGTAAAAAATTATACTGTATATATAAGATAATTTTTTATTTTTTTATGTATATATATAAATTTTGAATCTCCTGAATATATTGCTAGAGAGGTTGGCTCGGTGGTTTAGGGGTTTAAAAATTTACGTAGAGGTTTCAAGTTCAAATACTAACAATCAAACGACCTCCTTCTTATTTAATATGTTATTTGTTTAATGTAGCTTTTGCTTGGTAATTTTGATTTTATTTTTTATATTTGGATCATATGTTCAATGACCTCAAATAAATTTTGCGATACCACGCGTGATTGGTGGAATCTAGGGAGACAATGATCATTCTCAAGAAAAAGTGAAAGAGCGACCTTTGTTAGGACTGACCTGCCCAAATATGTATTAATATGTAATGTTATTTTCTTATGACCTGGTCATTTGGCTTACTTTAAAATTTCTTTCTCGAAAGGCACATTCGATAAAAATAGAGCACCACACGAGTTAAAACAATTTCTTAAGGCATAATTTTATATAATCTTCCTAATCACTTTTTTTCTCAATATTTTAATCTAAAAAACTAGTCTAAGCATATACTGCTTATTGCATGTCCCTTATATTAATAAAAATTAATTTATAGAAATAACATAAATAATTTAAAAATGTGTTTATGTAACAATATTAGAATTTAGAAAAAAATTATGAATTTCTAATTGATAAATGGTTATGTTTAATAGTTTGATTAATCTAATAATTCTCTCTTTAGTTTATTCTAATACTTGTTTCAATTAACTAAAATGTCTAGAAATAGCGTTTGATTTAGAGGTAAAAAAATCTTCCTTTTACACATGCACTTAAGTGCATGAATTATATGTATATATAAATATTACTATTTTCTACATGTTATAAATAAGAAAGAATTTAATACATAAAATTTAGTTAATTTTAAAATCTCAAATATTAAAAATATAATTAAATAACTATTTTGTCTAGTGTGAATTCTGTTTTGAAAAGGGTAATAAATAAATAATTTTTTTCTACGAAACTTCATACTTTAAATATTTAGTAATAACCAAATTTTAAACTTTTTTGTTTTACTCTTTATAAGATGATTTCAACTCAGTTTTTTTATTTTCTCTCTCTCAATCTATATATCTATTCAAACTCTTTCACATAAGTGAAACGAAAGACACTGTAGATTTAACTTCCGTGAGTGAATAGCAAGAATACTGCGATTAATTGAAACAACTTAAATGTATATTGTGTTTCTATATTTTAAAAAAAAAAGGAGGACGAATTCCAACGTATTAATCATGAAATTATGCTCTTTAATTGATTTTCTCATACCATAAATTGAAATATTTCGATAGATAATTAGTTAATTTAACAAATAAAGAATTGATATAAGTTAAGAATCAATAATTGATTTTAAAGTCTTAAATGTTAGACTTTTAATATAGTTCAGATAAGGAAGAAGTTAAAATGTAAAATTTTAGTCAATTTTAAAATACTAAATATGAGTTCTTACTTTTTACAACTTAGTAAAAATTTAATAGTATTAACTTTAATTGTTTCAGTCCTAAATATTATGATAATAATTTAGTACCAATTATTTTAAAAATAATAAATGATAATTTTGTCCTGTGGGAGGGACAATGACAAATCCTCAATTTCATCTTGTCTAAAGATGCTCCATTGTGTCATGAACTGCAAGTTAAGCGTTGTTCTATCCTGTTTAATGGTGTTGGACAAAGTTCATTGTAGAGTCTTTTATGAAGAGTAAAAGACTAACCAACATTTCTAAGGGACTGTATTATATTAATTAAATAGGAGTAGAATATTGAATGTTAGATTAGTTGATCAAATCTAAAGAAATTACCAAAGATTATCCTGTGGAAGATTGTATTGCATCTTCAAACGAAACAAAATAGTTTTAAAAGTAACAGTAAGCTGACTATTGCATTCTTGAACGCTATAGTGTTGTCATTGAATCCAGCTTCCAATCTATTGTTTACTAATACAAAATTAAGTTAACAACTATTAATGCATCCATTTATGACGTAACAGATCTTGTCTTGTTGTAAATATATATATATATATATATATATATATATATATATATATATAATTTATATTTTAAAAACATTTGAAGTTTGGAATTAATTATGTGTATATATATTTTCTACAAAAATTAAACATTAATGATTAAAAAAATAAAAAATTAAAAAAATAGATAAGAACAATAAATATGTAAAAATATAAAATATATGTCTGAAAAAGAATTATTACCTCTTCATTGGAATAATGTTATAGTCATTCAATTGCCTTCTTTTATTTCCTTTTTATATTCCTTTTAATTCAACTCCAATTACTAAGACTTTATTCTAATGAGAATCAATCGCCTTAACTTTTTAATTAACACAATTTCGTTCCACAATCTTTTTTCATATTTCATTGCAAAATTATCTAAAATAAATTGTACACAAAGTTATCATTATATAAAAAATTTATTTAATTTATGAGATAAATTACGAAATCTGAATAGATGAAACTTGTGAATGTATGTCACATAATATCGATATAAGACAATTAAAGGAGATAATATAATATCAATATTAGACTCAACGAAAAGAAACAATCTAAATTCAAATTATTTAGAATATAAACAAATTGAGCTGATATAACAATTATTATTATCTTTTTCAAATCCACAATATAACAAAATCACCAATATGAAAAAAAAAAAGAAAAAAAGAAGGTAAGATTAACACGAAAACATAAAAGGTTGGAGATTGGTCAAATGTGTTGATGTAGAAAAGTATGAATTAAATTATACAGATAAATCCTTTTATAGGAAGTAGAAAGATTTATAAATTTAAAAAGATTTGAAAATATACGCATATTAAGACATTACTATCAAAAAGGAAAAAAATAAAAAGTAAAAAATAAAACTAACTTTTCTTTATAATGAAAAAAAGGGGAAAATTTCAAATTTTAAAAATATTTTTTATGTTTTGAATTTTTTCAATTTTGTAATTTTATAATTGGAAACTTAATTTGATCTTGATTATTATTGTATAAAATTAATATAATAAAATAATAAAAAAATTTGATGGAAATTTTTATTTCGTTTTTAGTTTACACCATAAATAGAGTAATGCCACAAATAAAAATCTTAATATGAGAATACAAATAAAGTGATGGAATAATTAAAAATAATAATATTAAATAATAATTATGTAAAAATAGTAAATAACTTAATTTTGTCTATTGCAAAGGAATCTTTTAATAAAGGGTAAAATGTTCGATCAACATTTCTAAGAACCTTCACACTTTTAATATAAATAGTTTATATGTACGCGCCCCACGCGTGTTCCTCGTATTAAATAAGAATAAATTTATAAAAATGACATAAATAATCTTTTTTAAAAATGTGCTTATATGACAATATAAGAATTTAGAAAGAAAATTATGAATTTCAAATTGATAAATAATTATGTTGAAGAGTTTGATCCATTCTAGTAGTTCTTTCTTCAATTTATTATAATACTTGTTTCAATAAATAAAAAGGTCATAGAAATAGCGTTTAATCGAAAGGTGGAAAAATTGTTTGTTGTTTAAATTTTAATAAATTAAAAATATTAAAAAAATCAAAAAAGATAAAAAAATTAAAAATATTTTTATATATATTTAAAACCAAGAAAAATTTAAATACATAAGGTAAATTAATCTTAAAATCTAAATATTATAAAATAATTAAATAACTATTTTTGTCAAGTATGAACGCTATTTTTAAAAGGGCAAAAAGATGAATGATATTTTGCTACGAGGCTTTGTACTTTAAATATTTAATAACTTAATTTAAACTTTTTATTTTTTTAAATGTTTTCTTTTTTTTTAAAAAAACTCAATTTTTTCTCTTTCTCTTAATCTATGTGTTTATGCAAACACTTCACATAAATTAAAGAAACGGAAAAAAAATAGTGTAGATTTAACTAAAGAAGGTGAAAATAACAAAGTACTCAATTAATTGAAACGACTTAAAGTATATTGTCTATAAAAAAATTGATTATACGACTTTCATAAAAGAAGAAGAAGAAGAAGAAGAAGAAGAAGAAGAAGAAGAAGAAGAAGAAGAAAAGAAAGAAGAAGGAATTCACGTATTAATACATAGCTTCAAATTAAACTCTTTAATTTAATTTTTTCGTGTTGAAATATTGTGATGGATAATTAATTAGTTTAATAAAATAATAAATTGATATATAAGTTAACATAATTGTAATTGATTTTAAAGTCTAAATATTAGCATTTTTAATATAGTTCAAAGAATGAAAGATTTAGAAAGCAAAATTTTAGTCAATTTTAAAATACTAAATATTAGGAGTTTTGCCTTTTACAAATTAGTAAAGATCTATAATAATTAAATAACATCTAATTGAGAAAAATAGAAAATGATAATTTTGTCTATTGTAGAATATTTTAATAAAGGGCAAGAAGTTCAATGAACATTTCTAAGGACCTTCATGTTTATATCTACAAAGAATATATTGTTAAGTAAATAGGAGTAAAATACTATGCATATATTGAATGTTAATTTGTTGATAAAATCTAAAGAAATTATCAAAGAATGTTATATCTTCAATATATCATGTATAAAGATTAATTTTGTAAGCTACAAAAAATTAAACTTTAATGGTTAAAATTTATATATATATATATATATATATATATATATATATATATATATATATATATATAAAATATTAAAAAAATAGATAAGAACTAAAACATATATGTCAAAATATAAAATATCAATATTGGTATAAACATATTTGTATTACTAGTAAATGTCTATAAAGGTATTTGTATTGTAGTGGATACATGTGTTTATATTATAGTGAAAGTCTATGTTTTGGAGAAAAGTTAGGAGAAATTATCCCTATAAATAGAGGGTTCTCCTTCATTGTATTTTATCCCATCCAAGAGAAATAGAACTTCTCTCCTTCTCTCTTTCTCTACATATTCTTGTTCTTTCTTTATTATTTCATAACACGTTATCAGCACGAGACTCTACCGTCTCAAAATTTGAAGGCTAGGTATTATATTATTTCCTCCTCTCTCCTTCTTTTAGCCATGTCTAATCTTATGGAAACTTGAGTTTCGTTGCCCTTCAAAGTTCGGGCAGAACTATCTTTCATGGGTGTTAGATGCTGAAATCCATTTGGATGCAATGGGTCTTGGAGACACCATTAAAAGTGAAAACAAAGCATCAAAAATCATATGGATGCAATGGGTCTTGGAGACACCATTAAAAGTGAAAGAAAAGCATCAAAAATCCATATGGATGCAATGGGTCTTGGAGACACCATTAAAAGTGACAACAAAGCATCAAATCAATATCGTGCTAGGCTATGATATTCTTGCGTCATCATCTTGACAGAATTCTTAAAATTGAATATCTCATGATTAAGGATCCACTTGTTTTGTGGAATAGCCTAAAAGAAAGGTATGACCACCTGAAAATGGTCATCCACCCAAAGGCACGATATTATTGGTCATCAAGACTATAAGTCTGTTCATAGTATAGCTCATCAGCATTCAAAAAATTGTTTCTAAGTTGAAACTATGTGGAGAAACTATAAATGATGTTGATATGATTGAATATGTGGTAGTATACAAAATTAGTGAGAGCTCAGAAGAGCTAATGTATTACTACCTGAAGGAATGAAATTGTTGTAGTAAGTCTCAAAAGGAAACTTATAAGTTTCAAGGACATTGAAAAAAATGAGACTAAATTATGGGAAGATCTAATATCTTCATGCTACTACAATTGAAGCGGGTTATAAATATTTATGTAAAGATTACCCGCCGATTTTTTATTTGTAGTATAAATATGAGTATGACCAATGAAATCACATACGAAAGTACTAGAAGTTTACTGAAGAATAAGTTGGCACTAACCGATTGGCCATCCCGGTTCAAATGTGATGCAAAATAATTGAGAATTCACGTGGCTATATGTTGAAGAAATAAAAGATTCTTCAAGAACTCTCTTGTGTTGCTTGTTCTCATGACAGAATGATCTTGATCAGCTAGATTGGAATTCTAGATTCAAATTTTGGAACTTATAAAAGGGTGAATATACTGGGCCCATTCACCTACCATGTGAACTGTTTGCTAATAGATGCATCTATGGAATGGTCACATGTGTTTTGATATCAACTTGCAATTGATTTTTGTAAGGTTGATTGCTTTCGAATTATTAAATTAAGAGCATAGTTCCAAGTATAAAATCATGTTGTGATAATGTTGATTCATATCTATGTTGGTTTAGCAAAAATTGTATGCCTCCAATTACAGCTAAATCATTGGTTATGAGAATAAAACTCCCAAATAAAATTTGGTATGAGATATGTTTATTTAACATATAGCAACACTTAGATACATCAAGCCAACAAAGTTCCTATCACAATTGGTTCAGGGTCAGAGACAAATAATTCCATCCTAAAAATTTAAATGTGCGATATATGATTCTATTGCTCCACCACAACACACAAAGATGTGTCCCCAAAATGAGTTTGGGGGGTAAATGTGGATTTTCTAACATTAGGGGGGAGAAGTGATTAGCAACTGAAAATTGAGTGTGTATGAATTATCCCGATCCTCGGGAAAAAAAGTGAACTTAAAGTTCAATAGATAATTCACTTGCAAAATATTACAAATTAATTTCCAGATATATTTGCTAACTCTATTTTATATCAGTTGCAAATGCTCCAATGAAAGGTCCTTGAAGGACAGGGTCTATGAGACCCCTGAAGCGTGATAGACCAAATGGTTTCAATTATAGAACTCCTTGAAGAAAAGGAAGGAGAAAATAATTAAGATGATCATAATGATGAGACGAATTATAGAAAATTCAAATGGGCACCCATTAAAGAACTTGAATCTTTCAAATGGTGAATTTTCTTGTATTGCTTGTTATCAAGGCAAGTTAATTGTGAGACCATCACCAACAAAGGTTGAGATTGAGTCCCCTGCATTCTTGGAACATACATGGGGATGTGCGTGGACCTATCCACCCACCTAGTGGGTCATTTAAATACTTCATGGTCCTAATAGATGCTTCCTCTAGATGGTCTCATGTGTCTATTGTCATCTCGCAACCTGGCGTTTGCAAAATTATTGGCACAAATAATATGATTACGGGCACAATTCCCTGATAATCAAATTAAGTCCATTCGCCTTGATAATGCTGCAGAGTTTTCATCCCAAGCATTTAATGATTGGCCTTATCCAATTGGGATAAAAGTTGAACATCCTGTAGCTCGTATGTTCACACTCAAAATGGACTTGCCGAGTCACTAATTAAGCGACTCTATAATTGATAGCAAGGCCATTGCTCTGAAAACTAGGCTGCCCGCTTCTGTTTTTGAGGTCATGCGATTAAACGCATGCTTTGCAACACTTCGTGCCGTCTCAGACGATAAATAATCATAATTTTCTCCGTTACAATTGGTTTTGGGTCAGAACCTAATATTTCTCATCTGAGAATTTTTGGATGTGCTGTATATGTGCCTGTAGCACCCCACATCCTTACAAAAATGGGTCCCCCAAAGAAGGTTAGGAATTTATATGTGGGTTTGAATCGCCCTCCATTATTCGCTACCTTGAACCATTAGCGGAGATATGTTTACTGCTCGATTTGCAGATTGTCGGTTTTGATGAGAACATTTTCCAAAATTAGGGGAGAAAATTGTAGAAATCAAAGAAATTTGTGGAAAAATCCATCACTGTCTCATCTTGATCCACGTGCTTCTATTTGTGAGCAAGAGGCTAAAAGATTATTCATCGAAATTACAAATCAAATGCCAGACGCATTTACAGATTTTAAAAAGAATTACTAAGTCATATATTCCTATAGAGAATGTCCCAATTCAATTTGATGTCCCTAGTGGACCATCTACTAATGTCATAATAATGAGTCAAAGCACGCCTAAAGTGTGGTAAACCATTGGGTTCTAAGGACCGAAATTCTAGAAAAAGAAAAATAAATGGTCAAGATGACACTACGATAGAACCACATATGAAAGTTCAAGACTTGAGCAATTTTGATATTCATGAAGAAATCAATGAGCCTAGACTCAAGAAAATGAGGAACTATCCATAAATTCAAGTGATGCTGGAATTAATCGATCAAAAATAGTGGTGGATTATGTCTTTGCATATAATATTTCAACAAAAATCATGCCAAGATAGTAGGGATCTTGAACCTCAATCTGTCACAGAATGTCGACAAAGAAATGATTGGCAAAATGGTAAGCAATTCAATCGAAATTGAATTCACTTGTCAAGCGTCAAGTTTTGGGACCCATAGCTCAAACACCAAATGGTATTAAGTCTGTTGGCTATAAATGGGTTTGTGCAAAAAAAATGAAAAATGAAGTAAAAGGTACAAAGCACGCCTTGTTGCACAAGAATTTTCACAAAGGCCTGGTGTCAACTATGAAGAGACATACTCACCAGTTATGGATGCAATAACATTGCGTTATCTTATAGTTTCACTGTCCATGAGAGGCTTGAAATGCATTTGATGGAGGTGGTTACATCTTATCTTTATGGATCACTTAATAATGAGATATACATGAAAATCCCTGAAGGATTTAAAATGCCTGAAGCATATCATTCAAAGTCTCGGAAAATGTATTCAATTAGATTGCAAAGACATTGTGGTTTTGATACAATCTGGACGCATGTGGTATAACCGTCTTAGTGAATATTTATCTAAGGTTATATAAATGATGAAATTTGCCCATGTGTTTTTATAAAAAAAACAACATCGGAGTTTGTCATACTTGCTGTTTATGTAGATGACATAAACCTTATTGGAACTCAAATAGAGCTTCGAAAGACAATTGATTATTTAAAGAAGGAATTTGAGATGAAAGACCTTGGAAAGACAAAATTATGTCTTGGTTTGGAAATTGAGCATTTGAAAAATGGTGTCTTTATTCATCCATCTGCTATACAGAAAAAGTTTTGAAAAGATTTTATATGGATGGCGCATCCATTAAGTACTCCTATGGCTGTTCGATCACTTGACATGAATAAGGATCCATTCCGACCTCAAGGAATGAAGAAATTCAATCCTGAAGTACCATATCTTAATGCATTGGTGCACTAATGTATCTTGCTAACACTACAAGGCCTGATATAACCTTTTCGGGTTAATTTGTTATGAGTATGATTTCTGCTCTAGGAGGCATTGGAATGGGATAAAAACACATAATGCGGTATCTAAAAGGGACTACCGAGATGAGCTTTTATTCTAATAATTGCAGTTCGATCTTGTTGGCTATGCCGATGCTGGGTATTTATCTGACCCACACAAAACTCGATCTCAAACTGGCTACGTGTTCATATGTGGAGGTACTTCAATATCTTGGAGATCTACAAAGCAGTCTCTCGTAGCTACTTCATCAAATCATGCTGAGATAATAGCTATTCATGAAGCAAGCTAAAGAATGTGTGTGTTTGAGGTCCATGATACATCTCATTAGAGAAAAATGTGATTTAAACTGTGACAAAGTACCCACAATTTTGTATGAAGATAATGTTGCATGCATAGCACAACAGGAAAGATTCATAAAGGAGATAGAACAAAAGCACATCTCGCCAAAGTTTTCTACACATATGAACTCCAAAAGAATGAGTGATATCAATATTACAGCAGATTCGTTCAAGTGACAATGTGGCTGATTTATTCACCAAATTCTACCAACTGCAACTTTCAAGAATGATGGTGCAAAAGATGGGATGCAAAGATTCAAGGATATTGTCATTAGGGAGTTAATACGCGATGTACTCTTTTTTCCTTACGAGGTTTTGTCCCTGGGTTTCCTTATAAGGTTTTAATGAGGCAGCCATAATGCGTATTATTAGATATGTGTACTCTTTTTCCTTCACTAGAATTCTTTTCCCAGGTTTCTAGTAAAGGTTTTAAAGAGGCAGATTATTTATCAAATAGACATTCAAGGGAGGGGGTGTTATAAACATATTTGTATTATAGTGAATGTCTATAAGGTATTTGTATTGTAGTGGATACATGTGTTTATATTATAGTGAAAGTCTATGTTTTGGAGAAAAGTTAGGAGAAATTATCCCTATAAATAGAGGGTTCTCCTTCATTGTATTTCATCCCATCAAGAGAAATAAGAACTTCTCTCCTTCTCTCTTTCTAGAATATTCTTGTTATTTCTTTATTATTTCATAACAAATATAGAAATATTATATGAAAAAAAATTATTACCTCTTGATTAACTAATGTTATAGTCATTTGTGTGCCTTCCTTTGTTCTCTTATTATACTCTTTTACTAATTCAACTCTAATTATTAAGACTTTTAATATCCTAAAAAGAATCATATATACGCCTTAAGTTGTTAATTGACACAATTTTGTTCATGAAATTCTTTTCAGATTTCATTGCAAATTATTTAAAACGTGTGTACAAGATTAATTTAAACATTATAATTTTATTTTTAAAAAAATATTTTATGAGTTTTACCTGAATAGATGAAACTTGTAAATAATGAGTAGATAAAGAATGTAGGTTACAAATAACATAAAATTAAATCACATATGTAATATAAGGCTCAATTAAATGAGATAACATAGTATCAATATTATACTCAATTAAGGAGACAATCACTGTAAGAATTATTTTGAACATGAACAATTTGAGTTGGCATAACAATTACTATTGTCATTTTCAAATCCACAACATATAAGGAAAAAAATCACTTAACATGAGAAAAAAGATAGCTTAACACAAAAAGCATACAAGGTTGGAGGATTGAATCAAACGGGTTGATGTGGAAGAGTTGATGGATTAAATCATATAATAAATCTTTTTATAGAAGTGGAAAGATTTATAAATCAAAAAGAATTTAAAAGTACAAAAATATTAGCACATTACTTTTAAAAATATTTTAAATAATAAAATAAAATAGTAGTATGCAAAATAAAAAAGGAGCTTTTTGTAACATTGCCGCCATAAAAAAGGATTAAAAAAATAATTTCAAATTGAAAAAAAAAACTTTCGTGGAAGAGGTTTTTTTCTTTAAATTATACTATAAATAGATTTATGTGACAAGTAGAAAATGTTAAAAACGTGAATTATATTTTTCTACGAGACTTCAAATTTTAAATATTTAATAATAACTTAGTTTTAAACTTTTCATTGATTTAACTAAAGAGAGTGAATGATAAAAGTACTCGATTAATTGAAACAACTTAAAGTATGTTATGTTTCTATAATTTATTTTTTTTATCCTATAATTTTTTAAAAGAAGAAAGAAAGAATTCACGTATTAATACATAACAATATATTCTCTTTAATTTATTTTTTCATTTTGAAATATTATGATGGATAATTAGTTAGTTTAAAGCAATAGATTGATATATAAGTTAACAGAATTACAGGATCGGAAGTCTTGAATGTTAGGAATTTTAATATAGTTCTAAAATAATGAAAGATTTAAAAAGTAAAATTTTAGTCAATTTTATATATATTAAACATTAGATTTTCACATTTTACAAATTAGTAAAGATCTATAATAATTAAACTAACAACTAATTGAGAAAAATAGTAAATGAAAATTTTATCTATTGTAGATGCTAATGAAGAAAAAAGTTCAATCAACATTTATAAGGACATTCGTTCTTATTATAAAAACTATTTTGTTAAGTAAAAGAATATTTTGTTAAGTAAATAAGAGTAAAATATTATGCATATATTGAATGTTAGATTAGTTAATGAAATTTTAAAAAATTTCCAAAGATTGTTCCATCGAAAGATTGTATTGCATCTTCAAACGAAATAAAATTGTTTGAAAAAGTAACAGTAAAAAAGTAATTGTTGCATTCTGAACTATAGTGTTATCATTAAACCCAACACCAATCTCCTTGTTTACTGATACAAAATTAGGATTAACAATATTAATACGTCTGTTTATGATGTAACAGATCTTGTCTTGTTTGTAAGTATTTTTTTTACTTTTCAATATATAACTATTGAGTGTAGCATGAACTTTTGTACCCTGCAAAAAAAAGTTAAACTTTAATGTTCA
>JACEIK010009369.1:0-52370 GCA_018107945.1 Datura stramonium
CACATTCATAGTTCAGACTCACTTGTATATTCAGTTTAGCCTTAGTATAAAATTAGATAACAAAATATAAAAACTTTTCTTTACATTGTTGTCTGCATTTTTAGAGTTACATTAAATTGACACTTGAGTAGATTTTGCCCCGTAGTCCAGTCACTGTGGGATCGATACTTGGCTTAGTTGAGCCACTTACTACTTGTTCGACCACGTGCACTTGCTTGTAGTCATCCAGACAACCGAACAGTCGGGGCCCTGTCCCAACCATTTTATCAGTACTCATAGAGGCTTGCAGATTGTATATATACATCTCCTTGTGGTTATTTGTGCCGGTCGTGTGAGGCCATGCGTTTTGTCTAGTTTTTTAGAATTTCTGATTGTGTTGGCCGTGTGGGGCCATAGTCTAATAATAGTGGTGACCTTGCCGGTGACGTAGTTATATAGTATTCTTTTGTTGAGTTACAGATAACTAGACAGCATGGTGGCCTTGTCGGCCCGCATAGGTTCCCCGTTATAAGTATGTCTCTGGTTAGCTTTTATTATATACAGGTGGCTATAGGCCCAGTCGGCCGGAGGCTGTATTTACAGCCGTTATATAGCCCATTGTTTCTAGAAATCTGAGATAGAGCTAGCCAGGCNATCTGAGATAGAGCTAGCCAGGCACCAGATGTGCTTAGGCTCACCAGATAGCAGTCCAGGTCCTACTAGGGCACCAGGTGCCAGTCATACCCCCCAAGGCTGGGCGTGACAGCCCCCCTCTGAAAAAGAACCGAAAAGAAAAACCAAAGGATGAGTGAACTATTCTTAACTCAGAGTTTCCATCAAACCAATTTTCAAACCAAGCATATGATTCACCTTAAAACAACCTAAAAGATTTAGAAATTTTTCTCACCCCACACTTTAACTATGCTATGTCCCCAAAGCATGAATTAAGACTAAAACGAGGGTTCGGGATACTTCCAGAGGCCTCTAGGCTTAGCTAGAAGCATGTTTTCATCCATTTTGGAACACATAGTTCATTGACCCCACACTTGTTTTTTTCCATACTCCTTAGCTTCTGCTTCTAAGGGTACTCAGACTTCCCATTTTTCTGTGCTTCACTCAACAAAAACAAAAACCAAAAGTGAAGATAAACAAAATAAAAAAAAACTAAAAGGAAGAAAATCGTACTTGTGGTACACATGGGTTGCCTCTTAAGTAGCGCATGATTTTACGTAAAGGCACGATGTGAACAACCCTTCTCACGATGTTCTCAAACAATTCTTCCCTTTCAGGAACCATCTTCTCTTTTTCTTAATTTTATAGGGAAAAGCCTCCACACATTCTCTCTTCACTTTCATCACTTTCTTTATCACCAAATTATTTGGCACTTCCTTAACAACAGGCTTGGGTTCTCTTCTGGAGAGATCCTTCAAAAGTGGACCTTTGGCATCCATCACCAAGCGCTCATCCTCTATCAGTACATTGATCTTGCAATGATTTATGTAGTGTGTTAGGGGGTTGATTGCTTGATACATTCTAAATATCTCCTCCTCATCATTCAGCCTTATTTTTAGGGTGCCAGCTCTCACATTGATCAGAGCTCCTCCCGTGGCCAGGAATGGGCATCGAAAGATAAGGGGTACCTTGTTATCAATCTCAAAGTCAAGAATTATGAAATTTGCAGGTATGATGAACTTACCAACTTTGATGAGAACATCCTCAGTAATCCACTCCAAAGCTACCCTCGACTTGTTAGCCAGCTACAACATAACTTTGGTAGGCCTTGGTTTTCCCAAACCAAGTGTATTGAATAGAGATAGGGGCATCAAGTTCACTGTCGCACCTAGATAACATAAGACCTTCATCAGATCCTTCCAACCTATTTGTACGAGGAGGGTAAAAGTCCCTGGGTCTTTGAGCTTCTTTGGCATCTTGCTCATTACCCTGAAACTGCACTCCTCAGTGAGTGCTACAATCTTGAGATCCATCAGCCTCATCTTCTTGGCCACCGTATCTTTCAAGTACTTAGTGTACTTGGGCATTCGCTGAAAAAGGTCAGTCAGAGGCAAATTTATGTGAATTTCATTAGAAATATCAAAGAACTTCTAGAAACATGCATCCTCCTCGTTTTTCATGAGCCTTTTTTCAGGAATAGTGGTGGTGTTCTCTGTATTGGCTGCACTGCTAAGTGTGAATCATTTGCTGTAGCATTCTGTTTGTTTCCCTTGTCGATTGATGGACCTAGTCTGACCAACTCGAGCTGCACCTCATTCTTCTTCTCTTTTGTTAGTGCATCATCCAACTGTTTGCTACTCCTCAGAC
The DNA here is from genome assembly GCA_018107945.1 of Datura stramonium. Lineage (NCBI taxonomy): Eukaryota > Viridiplantae > Streptophyta > Magnoliopsida > Solanales > Solanaceae > Datura > Datura stramonium. Next base: position 2,299 of record JACEIK010009369.1, read on the forward strand.
TGATGGCCATGACCTGCCTTGGGTTTGGATCAGTATTAGTGGGTAAAAGCCCCTTCTATCTAGAGTTCTGAGTTGCTTCTATCTGACCCATCTATTTCTCCAAGTTGTGAGTGTCCAGTTGCTTATTTTTAAGCTTTGAGGCCATCTTTTCCTGAACAGCTGCCATTTGAGTATGATTAGCCGTGATTTTCTACAATATCTCTTCAATGTTGCTAGATTGGACACTAGCCTGCATGCTCTACTGTTGGTATTGTTGCTGCGGCTGTTGACAACTCTAACTCTACCCCTGGTTTACACCCTAAGAAAAGTTTGGGTGATTCTGGCAGCCCTATTGTAGGTGTTCCCATAGTTCTGAATACCTGTCGGCACATTACTCATAAAATTCACTGACTCTATATTTGCTCTGCAAGAGTCTACACCATGCCTGTTGTTCCCACATATCTCACACTAGCTAAGAGCTACTTGAATTGTATTTACCTATGCCTGCGGCTGCACCATTCTCAGCTTGCTGAACTGAGTAATCATCTTGTGTTGAAACAAAGCTAATTGGGTTGCCAACGTGTTCACACTTTCAACCTCTATCAATCTAGTTTCTCTTTTTCCTGCTCCCTGAGATGCATCATTGTGCCACTCTAGATTTCCTTGTGCAATCTTGTTCAATAGAGTGTATAGTTCATCATAAGTCATCTCAGTGCTTGCACACCTGATGCAGCGTTTAGAAAAATTTTAGTGTGTGGGTCTAGACACTCCACAAAAGTATGGGATAGCACTTCATTTGACTACTGGTGGTGGGGAAACTCTCTCAACAATGACTTGAACCGCTCCAAAGCCAAGTATAAATTCTCATCTGGCCGCTGCTTGAAACTCAGGATCTCGCTTCTTAATTTGGCAGTCTTGCCAGATGGGAAGAATCTTATTTGGAACTTATTTTCCAGGTCATCCCATGTAGTGAAAGAGTTCGGTGATTCTTCCTTCAACCACCTCTTTGATTCTTCCTTCAACCACCTCTTTGATTCTCCCAATAGTGAAAATGGGGAAAGTTTCAGTCTCACATAGTTAATCGACACTCCGGTAGGGATGGAAGTGTCACTGATCTCCATGAAGTTCTGTAGATGCTCCTATGGGTCCTCATCTGTCATCTTTGTGAACAGCCCACTGGTGTGCAACGACTCCACCATGTTCTGTTTGAGCTCGAATCTACTTGCAGGCTCCGGTCTGCAGATGTTGGAGGTAACATTGGTCACGAGTGGGATTTCCACTTCATGAACAGGTCCTGCTGCCATATCTGCTGGTGTAACCTCGCCCGTTGAACCTGTTGGATGGGATACAGAGTGGAACCTTCCAATCTTAACTGTCCCAACCGTCTTTTAGGTTTGGGATATGGTTCAACAAACACTCTACCGCTTCCTAGCTTGTTGCAAGGACAAACCTCTTACCGGCAAATAAGATGACCAAGAACAAGTTTTTTAACACTTACTAAAACGTAAAACAATACAAACACAATAAATTCACCAATGTTGTCAGTCCCCGGCAATGGCACCAAAAACTTGTTACGCCTTCGACCCATGTGGTTGTACAACTAATATAATGACTCTTTAAGAGCCGGATGTCGAACTCACAGGGACTAGATTATAATGAATTGAAAAAAGTTCAAGTATCAATTCAAAAGTGCTAATTGTCCAAGATTTAAATGATTTTTTTGTTACTAAATCAAAAGATGATCACAAATTTATGTGAAAAACAATAATGAGAAGAATCCAGGGTTAAGGCCAAACATTCATGTAATGCTACATTCGTATTAGTTTAGTTATGAACTTCATTTGTTGTCTCACAAAATAACTACCATGTTCATGGTCTTTCGAGCCTCTAAACATAATCAAATTAGCCTCACAACTACATCGTTGAGCGAGGAAGTGACAACCTAATTCTTATGCAATTATCTATGTGGATGTTTACATGGTTAATTCCCTTTATTATAGACGTTCAAACCTCTAACCATTTAAACTAAACTTGACTTTACAACTACATCTATGAGTGGTGATGTGACAACTCAAATTTAGATATCTAGCTATCTTCCCATTTTATAACCAAGCAAGGCGAATTAGGTATATTGCTATCCTAATCGCGAATCAGCCTTAAAGGCTTGAACTTACCTTTTGCATTCCTAGTTCTATCCAATATTTTTCCCTTTTGAGTTTTCCTATGATTAAAAATTGCATTTCAATGGTGATCAAGCACTAAAATGAATAACAACAATAATGCAAGAACCAACAACAATGAAAAAAGGAACCAAATAGAAATTAAGCAAATACAATCATGTTATGTGGCCTTCACACTAGAGGGATGGATTTAGCACCCATGCCAATATAAGAACTCAATATGATGTTTGAATTCATGTATTACAAGAATGGAAAAAGAAGGAAAGAAAAGAACCCTAGACTGAAGTCTTTAATGCTCCTCCCCATGCTCCTCGCCTGTTTTTCCAAAATAGTACGTGATGTTGCAATAAAATAACCAAGTGTTCCTTTTATACTAAGTGAAAAATTTCCCATGGAAATATGCCTCCATGTCATGGACTTGAATGCCCTGTTTGGACTTCGTGACACGGCCTCATCATGGAGCCTCACTGGAAATTAGGCACTGGGCACATTCCATCGAGCATGGCACGTTGTTTGTTGTGCAGGCTAGCTGGTGTGGTATGGGCCTGTCGCGCACATATGTTACCTTCTTGCTTCTGACGTAGCACTTCGCATGGAATGGCATGGAGCCTGCCTGCGTGATACGAAGCTAAATGGGCATCACTCCTAGCGTGTCAGTGAGCCAATGCCCAGGTGCAATGGTTGCCCAGGCCAAGCGCACACCCACTACCGTGATACGCTACCCGGTGCACCTTTGTGCCAACGTGGCACGCTGGTAGCATTGGCAGCCTTCATTTCTTGCATTATCATTTTCTTCTCTTTGGCAATCACTCCATGCATCATCATATTAAGCCCCATCCCTAGCACATTGCACCTACAAAATAGGCTAATCCTATTGGTTAGTTCATGTATGGAAATTTAAGCTTTAGTACAGAGATTAAGCTTAAAATAAGGTAAAAACATGACTAAAGCTCGGGTATAATTGTCACTTTGGCATGTAAATATGCCCAATATTAACCCCCATTCATGAGCCTAGATACTTGGGTTTGATGGAATTCTTGCTAGAGTTTGATGCCCAAGAGAATTGGAGAAGAAGGAGAACCTTGATTGCTTGAAGGCTTGAGATGATTTGATCTGCAATTTGAGGTGTTAGGAGTAGAATGAGCATAAGGAATGAATAAAACCCCTTAAAACACTCTTTTAGGTGCTTAAAATGACTTAGTTTAGGAGTTAGGAACATAGAAATCATGAAAATGCCCTTAATATCTCGAGTGAAAAATTCATCCCACAGACTTGACAGGTCACATAACGACCCCTTAGGCCCAGTAATGACTCATTAGAAGCAACTCATTACCACTGGGACCAAAGTGAAGTTCTCTACTTTTCACTTAAATCCACTTCTTAACAATTTGTTATGACACTTAATTGATCACTTCACCAGTTGTAAAGAATATCTGAAACGTAAGTTTTCACCAGCTTTGCATACTTAACGAATCACTTGATAGGTCTTCAAGTGTCCTAATGGGTCACTTGATGACTCGTTTTGTGATCTGGTGCAGATTTTGCTGTTTTCGCCATTTCATGTGTCAGGTCTAATCTTAGGGACTTCTAGGGTGTTACAATCTGAATGCTTGATAACACTTCTTTTGTATTGAAATATACATTTATGAGTTTAATGATGTTGTGTGTAATTGTCCATGTTCCTACTTTTATAATATAGATTCTTTTTATTACTTTCTTAGCTTAGGGTCCTCTTGGATTTCTTACCCATGATTTTTTTCTGAGAGGCTTATTTTTTATTGAGTTTGAAAAAATAAATGTAGTTAGAGTGTCATAGTGTGTGAGCCCATTGATAGATTGTTAGGAAACACTCTTAAGGCTACCATCCTATTAGTTGAATTGTTTTTTGTTGAATAAAATATTTTTGACTTAGGTGGTGGTGGATAATATATTTATAGCATGCTTGTATCAGTCTTTGAAAAAATGCCCCCCCTCAAAATTTTCACCACAATTGTTTGGTATTGATATATGTACCTCTATTTGTGAATTCTAATTGTGTTGATTTTGACAGCGAATCGCTAGTTGAAAGTAAAGTGTTTAGTCCATTTAATATTTATATGCCACTATGTGGTGAGGAAAATTGTTGGTTCACTTGTTGTGGTCATTCCTAGAATCTTCCTTCCTACTTATGCTTGATCTTAGGATTGACTATAGGTTGTAGAGATGAACTTAGTCCTTCTTTTTGCCTCACAAGTCACATTTGCCTAAATGAGCCTACCAAATGATGCATTGATCCCTAGTTTCCCCTTTTGAGCCTATGAACCTTTTTATTGATCAATCAACATGAATGCACAAATCAATTATCAAGTTGACCCTCTTTTGAACACATCCTCCTTGACAAAATCAATTATACAAGTAGACCCTCTTTTGGACACATCCTCCATGACACTATGAAATGTGATTGAAATGAGCAAAAAGGTGTAAGTTGGGGAGTGATAAAGTGTAATGGAAAAAAGGGCATAAATAAGTGTTTGACCATACCAAGGTGTATTGAGTAAAGAGATAAAAAGAATAAGGAAAAAAAAAAGAAAACAAGAAAAAAGAAAAAATGAAAATTCAGCTCACAAAAATACCTTGGAGTATGAAAATTTGCCAAGGAAAGAAAGGAAGAAAAAGAAGGGATCCTAAAGTTAAAGAGGTAGTGAAAATTTGATGTAGTATTCAAGGATAGTAAATGAGCCACTGAATACCATATTTGTATCCTACCAGTCCTTTGACTATCATTATATGTTTAGAAAATCCCTTATGTGATCTCAAACCTAATGTCCAAAAGAAAAGGCATTGAAGTATATAGGCAAGCATAAGGTAGTTGTGACCTATATTGTGAATTCCTTTGTGAGAGTTGATACCTTTTCTTTTCTCTCTTGATCTTGTATGTCCTTGTAGTGTGTGTGATCATTGATTCTTAAAATGGACAGTTTTCTAGATCTAATTGTTAGGGTATGTGGATGATAATTACTAGTATGGCTTACTTCTCAAATCTAAGTGTGTGCATATTGATATGATGTCATAGAGGAGATTCCATGCTTAGTCTAGATAATTGTGAGAAAACTGATTTTGTTGGATAGATCGGGTGGCTGGCTTGAAAGTAGTATGCTTGCAGCTTCTAGTCAAAACCAAAATAGTCATTGCATTTCGTGATGCAAGAACATTAGTTTAGGTCAAGGCTTGTTTTTCTCATTTTAATTGCTTGAGGAATACCAAATTATTAAAGTTGGGCGTATTGATGTGCTGGAAGTTTGCAACACATCTATACTTCAATTACAAAGTTTTGCATGCCTTTATGTATAATTTAAGTTAAAACTTACCTTATTATGCTATGTTTCAGGAACGCAATTGAAAAAGAAAGGAGAAATCAAAGTTACAAAATTTGCCTAGAAAAATAGAGCAGAGGATGGACCATCTCTTTAATGGATGGTCCGTATATCTAGTAGTCTAGAGGTGCCGGTAAGATCTAGAAACCACTCTCAGTGGTCAGTAACTGACAACACAAAGGATGGGCCATCTTTCTAAAAGACGATCTGTCATTAAGAAGATGGATCATAGTTGAAGAAATTCATAAGTTAGGGGATGAAGCAAAGGACAGCCCGTCTTTCAAGAAGATGGCCCGTCAATCGGAAGACTGATAGAGGCTAGGTATAATACATATTCAAGTGACAGATTAAAAAGACGCACAATCTTTCTAAAGGAAAATCCATCCTTGCACACTTGGGACCTGATAATGCCAAAACTATTAATGTCACCCAAATTACACCTCTATATGAGATGTAAAGTGATCAATGTTCAAATATACAACCCAATAAGGATTGGGGTCGAATACAATGAGAATATGGCAAGGACCTCGGTTAACATGCTTATTATTACTTTTAGTCTACTTATTTCACAAGGGGTGTGTGTGTAAAAAATAAAAGTGTAAAAAAACAAGTGAGTGAGAGTAGAATAGTTGTTAAAGTTGGTTGTACTCAATGACTGAAGTGACTCCCAAGATTTCATAACAACAAAGGCTTATTATACTAGTGATCTATCCGGTTGTTTAGCATGCAACATCGGTAAGTTAAATTAACTTAAATGGTAAGTCCCCTACATAGATGATTATCAGCGTGCACCACTATTCCCATACACGTTCAAGCTATTAGATAAGAGTTGATAGCCTCAAATCTCCGTTGTTAATCCCATTTTTCATTCATTGCCCCCTTGGTCTGGTGAGTAAGAATAAGACAAATTCTAATGTTCATGACTGTTAAGAATCAATTAAAATGAAAGAAAGGGAAATACATGTATGAACCCCCTTCAAGAATCACTAAGTATTTTGCCTATGTTTGTTAATACATCATGATTCCCACAACCCTAACTACGGGGCTTAGCTACTCTTGCTTGAAGTATTATGATCAATGATTGTTGAAGAAATCATAATAGTGAACTTACAAGAACTTGTTTTAGAAATCACACTTCTTGAATTAATGAACAATAACCAAAAATCAGTAATCAAAGCTTGTTTGATCCCTCAAACACCCAAGAATAAATTAATACAAGTTGTTTCTTGGACTTCAATTTTGAACAATAGGTCATGAAGTCAGAACTTGTAAAGGAAACCTACAGATCCTATTTATAGACAAAAATAAAATCCTTTCTTAACCAAAACTAAATTCTGGTGTTGGTAGGTACAATGGATCGTTGGATGATTTTACGGTCAGTTGGATGCTTCGTTGTTTCATACATAGTTGGTCCTTTCTCAGATTCTGGAACATACAACGGCTCTTTGTGAAGACATATGAGTCGTTGGTTCCCTTCGTTTGTTCTAGGCCTTCAGAATATGTTTTCTGCATCTCTTAGTACGGGTACTTAGGACGACACGTCTTTTAATGCATGACCTGTCCTTCTCATCCATTGAATGTGGCCTCTTTTAGCACATTTTCTGTTTGTCGCATGACCACATAGTACGACCCGTTGTGTAAACAAAAGGACCATAGGTGCCATCCATTGTTTGGGCTTGAATTTTGCCATTTTTATGAATCTTATCTGACGACTGCCCACTACGGCTTTTGGTGAGAACCAATGTTCCGTCCTATGGCAGATCTGTTTTCCCTTGAGTCCTTTTTCAACTATTTTCTCATATCCAGCTTCCATGGCCTGTTTTACACGAAAAACTACAAAAAATGCATGATATCCAGATAAATGTACCTAAGTACATGAATATTTACTTGGTTTTAAGTATTGAAAGTGTCGTAAACCACAACATATCAACACCTTTAACTTAGCATGTTTGCATGTCATCAGGTAAACAAATAAAAGCAACCCATGATGACGCTTAACCAGAAGAAACCTAGGAGATGCGTAGCAGTCTTAAACCTATGAAGCATACATATTGCTTACCCAATTAGCCCCCCTCATACCATGTTCAACACAAAACTGGTGCGATGACTCAATACTCTTCATTATGACACAACAATATCAATGGATGGAATCATATTATCACCACACAACCAAGAATATACAAATGAAATTTCACCTAGGTAAATTAGAAATCAGTCAATGAAATCATGTGCCCTCACCAGAAAGAAGTCCCACTCACATATATAAGATCATGACAAATAATTTTCGAACTCGGTAAAACTTTCTCACTTTCACAAAGAAATCCAAACTATGTACGCACAATACCATAGGCTTTCCTTTACTTTCAATACCTCAATTTTTGGACAGTTGAACTAGGATCACTATAGGAAATTCGTAGGCTTGTAACATAGGCTTGGGGATGGGTATGGTACATATGGATATAGTGACTTAACCCTCCTTGGCATTATACTACTTTGACTCAACTTCAACCTCTTTTTCCACTTTTATCACTTTTTCTTTATTTTCTTCTTCTTTTAAGACTATGGGTGCGGTATTCTCTTTTCATTCATTTTTCTGTTTATCCTTTTTTCCTTTTGTACATTCATTCCACACACATTCTTTTTCCTTTTGTACATTCATTCCACACACATTCTTTTTCCTTTTTGTCCTTCATTCTTTTTCTCACTTAAGCACACCACACCTGCCTTTCTTTTTCATGATTCCACCATTTTACAACCAACATTTCTTACGCAACCCTATACTAGCCACCCTCAACTTAAGCAATTTTCCTGATATAAGGTACATAATGTCCAAGGAGGGACCAAGACTAAAACAGGTTAAAGATAATTAAAGTGGTAAGGGGAATTGGCTAAACAACAAAAAAGGTTCATTTAAGGCTCAAAATTAGGATCAAGGGGTATTTATTTTCATTTGATAGGTCAATTAGGCTAGAGCGGGCTAATATCAAAAATGGACTATGATCCCTTCTTAATCTCCCATCCTATAACTTCGATATGACCGATCAAGCAAGTTCTAGATTGACACACAGAATTTAACTAAGTACATATCTCACTCACACAAGTATTAGATTACACGACTAAGTACCAACTACCAGGATCATGCATAACTTAAGCATTGATTATTCTACCAGTAACTACGATACCATACAAAAAGCCACATTGGTCACCTCACAACACAAGTACATACACACAAAAACTTTTATTTTGGAAAGGGTGTTATTTAAAACAAAAACATTTAAACAGGACAACATGCTTTATTCGACTGCTTCTACGCCTCCCATTTTCTTCCAATTTACTAACACAAAACACAAAACAAAAATCCTAAACATGTCGGTTCTACTAGATAAGGATCACTTGAGGAAAAAGAATTCCTGCAAGAAAAACTCTCTAGTTATGCTTAGAAAAAATCCAAGTGCTACCCTACCCCCAAAAAATATCATGCGTCACCCTCGACTCATCTCAATAGTAAAGCACGGGGATAAGATACCTGCGACATCCTAGACACCTGTGGTCCGGTAAGTGGGGGTGCAGATGCAACCCTAGAATCTTAATCAGCTGGAGTCTTAGACTCGACCCTAGCCTCAATAGTATTGGCACCAGTTGTGGCTGGTGCGCTCTAAAAGCAGTAGATACGAGGTAATAAGTGTACCCCACCTCTCCTTAGGTGCCATACTCATGGAAAAACTGCTATCCCGCATTCCCTTCTCCTGTAACTCCCTCTTATGCAAATCAGAGGTGTGGTTGCTCCCTTGGAATACAACCTTCAATGTTCTTCTTTCTTTCTTTTTCCCCTTCCTTTCCTCGTCCTCATCTTCCTTGGCAGCCTGTTTTTTTGTCTTTTTCATGTGGGGCTGGCTTAAGGTCAATGAACTGAGGAATCTCCTCATCTTGGTCCTACTCAATCACTGAAAGAACTGGCAATGGTAAAATAGGATTCTGTCGGGATGACAACTCCTCCATGGGGACTTTCAATGCCGCCATCTCTCTCTCCATCATCTCCCAATCCCTAGTGTGGGTATCAAATTGGACTTGATTGAGGTGTACATCAAATCTATCTACTCTCATGTGCAACCATGCTGTTGCCTCATCTATCTCCTTCTTGACCTAAGGCTTGACTTGCTCGAGCACCATGTCAATCTTCCTCTCAACAAGAGTCGCCTCTTGGCCATCTTCCTCATGTCGGCCTAAGGGACCAGCATGTAACTAGTAAGAATGGGCTGTAAAGTGCTACCAGGAGTGATATGTGTGGTAGCTGTTGAATCGCCGGCTTAAGTCGGTGGGAGCTCTATAGTCTGCTCAGACTGGGCAGAGGTATCAACTTGCTCTCCTTCGCCCATGGCACCCTCAACTACTTTAGGGCCCACAACAGAACCTTAAAGTTGGGCCACCGGATTCAGATCATCCTGCCACCAAATTCAAATTATCTTTAATCAGTGTTATATACTCTATCTTGGTGTTGGTAATTAGATGATCAATGTATGATATTGAAATACACACCAGATTCCATACACAACAGATAGATCAGGCTCGAGAATGAGATAGTAGTGTTGTCCTTGACCACTCTCTTCCGAATCTCTATGGCAATGATCCGACGGATGTTCAATAGATAGTCAGAATTGATACAAGCCACCAAGGCTACCAATCCGCACTTGAGACATTATCATTCACTATAGGGGCTAGCTTGTGTTGAATAATGGACCATAATATTTGGCTATGAAATTCAGGGGGGCTTTGTAGATGGATTCCCACTGTTGACTTAATATTCTCCCTTCTTGGCCACAACAATAGTATTGGCCATCCACTAATAATGCATTAGCTTGTCCTTGGTGCTAAACTTCTTTACCCCATTCAATGCCTCTATCTGGTAATCATACTCTGGAGTGTGGGTCGACATCGTATATTCACTGCCCATCAAGACCCGAGTGATCGTCCACTCAGATATATCTACTGGTGTGGCTCTCACCCGAATTGAATCTAGCTTGGCTCCTTTTTTATTTCTTGCCTCGAAGGAGCATTATTCTCCAGAGTGCAGTAGTAATTAGCATAGAATTCACGTACCATCTCCGTATTGTACTTTTTTGGTGTCTTGATAACGTCAAAAATATACTCTTCATTATTCTCTAGTGGTTTATACTCTTTTTAGAGTATAAACCACTAGACAACCTCATAAATGCCTCTTTCTAGAGTTCTATCAAACCACTAGACACAATTAAATCAACCCAATCAAGTTTGTATTAATAGCTGCACTAATCTCTAGCTATTAGCTATTAATTAGGAGTGAGAATGTGGTTTTGACTATTTATTGCAAAATTCCACAACTTCACATCCATGTCCACCATTAAATTCTCTCCCAATATTCATTTCTTCTATTTCAAACAAAAAATCAAGTAAGAAAAATAGACTCACATCTGCAACTATGGATATTCAATTATAAATTGGAGAAAACTTAATAGATTTACACTAATTAAAAAATATTGAGATTAATCTAGCAATACCGAATCTAATTAAGCATTCATCACCACAAACCTCTAATTAATGATTTAGCTACTCATAGTTAAGAAATTCAAAAGCATATTTATCAATAATCTCATTGATTTTAATAATAAGAATAGCAAAATAAAATTCAACAATAAGTCTACAACTATGGTAGTACCTTGCTATAGATGAAGAAGAAGAAAAAGAAAAATAATCCTTTATAATTTCCACCAATAGAATTCAACTTTCTTCTTCTATAAAGAGAATGTTCTCAAAAAAGCCAAAATTTAAGATCTGATAGGTACAGAGTACTTCTCTCTAGAATATATCCAAAAGTAGGGTACCCAAAACTCTCTTTTTTAGTGTTGGACACATTTACCCCTGTTCAGGCGTTCTGGTACTTGCGAGAGTGCCGGTGGTTCGCCGGTTATATTCCACGAACTCCTGGCTATAATTGGATGCTCCTGTAGTGAATTCAAGCGTCCTTTGGCATTTCCTTCTGTGAGACACCGGTCTCCAACCATGGTCCACTGATTTCTTTCTTTGTGATCCATCACTCTCAGGCGTCGGTAGGCGATTCAACTGGCGAGTCGCCGGTTGGTGTCCGCGATTGCCGGTTGCTTTATTTCCCCAAGGTAGTGGTCTTCAGTGTTTGATCGACATTTCGTCGGTCTTCTCTGGTGAAGCAGTGGTTTTCACCTGATTCCCTTCTTTTTGCTCCTTTCTTTCTCTTTTATAAAAATTAGATATCTGCACATAAAAAGTAAAAAAGGGCATACAATCCATCCAAATGACTTTAAAACTAAGCTAAAGCTCATGCTTAAGATCCTACTGAATTGGCAAATTACCTAACTTATCAAACCCCCAAACTTGAACCATTGCGTTTCCTCAAGTAATGGAATTATTATCAGATGAAGAGCATGCCACTCCACACAAGTTTGTGCATCAATGACCACTTGACTCAGGAAAATCAAAAAATGTTCACTAAATCCTGAAAAAGAGAAGCCAATTCCCCTAAAACAAGAAAGGTGGAACATTTCAAGAGGCCACCACCATTCAAAAGCATGATTCAGAAGAGCTTTCATTTTGCAAATGAGGGCATAATTTATCAACTAAGTACACATAGCATCTCAATTCAAGATTATTGCACATCCAAAGCTCGCCTTAGAGCTTGAATTTCTCATGTCCTATGCACACATTTACCCTTAATGCAATTGTGTCCTCAAAAGGGATGATGCCATTCATAGAAGAGAAAGTTCCTATTTTTTATCATGAAATCAATGCATTCACACAATGGATAGTGAAAAGAGAAGAGTGCACTCACTCTCCCAAAAGAAATCTTCATGCACACAACTCGACCCTTAGTCTTTCCCTTCGTGTAATTCTCCACTTATATAGAGCAACTGCACTTAAAATCACTTAACACTTGTGGGTCATAATGTAGGCTAGGAATAAGGGTAGGATAAATGTTTTGCTTTAGTGACTAATGCCTCCCTAATGCCTTTACAAACTTTCAACATCCTATCATCTTTCTCAGATCACTCCCCTACATTTTTCTTTGTTCATCATCTTCATCTTTTTGTTATAACACAATCCACCCTTATCACATCTATGGATTTCACACTGAGCCTTCTCTATGCAAGAGATAACACCTATCATCACAATTTTTGGTGCTAGCTCAATTTTTAGGCTACTCATTCTTTTCCCCCACTCTTGAAAACTCCCAAACATAGGCTTTTGCCTTATTTCATATTCATTTCCTTATATCTCCCTATTTGTTGGGCTTGAAGCCCCTATTTTTCATTGTTTCATTACTATCAATTAGGAAGGATCAGTGCCAAAGAGAAGGATTAAAGAAAATGGTCATTAGGCTTGTAATGTTGTTTCCAAGAAAGGGTTCAAGCCTCAAACAATGGATATCATATATTAATGGTCAAGGAGGTTATTTTGGTTGAAGTGACTTATAAAAGAGAGCCTAAGATCATGTTCTATGAGCAGCTAAATCTAGGATTTCGCCTTGAGTCACACTTGGGCAAGTTCTAGGCAAGAAGTTGTGCATGAGATTTACAAAAATCCTTACCACACAAGGCATCACACCTAAAGAGTCCACAAAGTCATTATCCACACAAGATCTTGATTTAATACATTAGAACATGCAAATTCATAAGTCAAATGAGGAATGTACAAAGTATGATAAAGAGTGCTACATTGTTGTTTCAAATGCCCATTGATTATTTGTCATTTTCATGACCCATTTCAAAATATTTTCTTGTCATACCTCTCAAAACAGCTCCACACGACACTCAGAAACTACATGGCATTTTCCCTTAAGAAAGTTTCCTCTCAATTTATCATCGGGAAGTGCCATCCCAGTTCGACAACAAAAAGAGAGGAAAAAGGTAAATGCTCCTCGGGAAAGAACTATGGTATGAAGAAAACCCTTGGAGTTTGATTACTATTCTACTATTTACATGGGTGAACAAACAAAGGACTTGTGTCATAAAGAAATAAATAATTCAAAACAAGGACCCAATTTTCACCATTAGCACACTAACATACATTCAATAACTCAACCATGTCATTCATTTTTCTCAACATCACAAGCCCGGCAAGGGCAATCATCAACAAGACTAAAACCGAGCACGACATGGACTTACAATTCCTCATCAAATAATAGTAAAAGAAAAAAACAAAAGCCCGACAAGGGCTACATCAACTCATCTCTAAATAAAAACACCAGTGACCCCCCAATAGACACTCATCCCCCAGCATAGAGAATACATTGTCCCTAATATATGCATGCAAAATAAAGAGGTAAGAGACTCCCTGAGCGAGTCAGTCCTCATCATCATCAGCAGTAGCTTCCCCTACTTTTGTGGTGCCATCAAAACCAGCCTCTCCCAGATCCTCGGTGTCATTTCACAAGACCTCAAATAGATCATTAATAGGTCCTCGAACTGCGAAAAGTGCAACCATTGTGGCGTCAAGAGTGCTCGTGTCAGGCACTTCCATAGGTGTACGACTTTTCCACTCCCGCACCTCAGTTCGGAGAGAGATGACAACCCCTCCCACTACATCCACCCATTTGCATAATATTGTAAGGCTCTCACACATTGATTTCAGCTCTCGTTTGACTATTTGAGCAATGAGTATAGGGAGACTCCTAGTCAACTTTTGAGTTTGCTGTCATGAGAGTTGGTCATTTCCACGAGTTTATTGAGACCACTTGGCTAGGAGGATGTTGGAGGGGGGATGCTCCCCTAAGAGGTGTGTCACCAGAGGTTTGCCCCATACCTTCTTGGTGAGACACATTCAAATTTGGGGCATGTGGCGATCGCTCCGACCTATGGGATGGTGATCCCTCTGCAAAACCAAAAGCTTGCATTTGCTTCCTCTTAACTGCGGGTGTCTCGGCATCTCTTTTCCTATCTAAGGAGATAAATCCTGAGGCAGGGATAGGGGTCTCATTAGGGAAAAATGGGCCTCCCACTTGCAAACACAGCTGGGAAAATTTGGGGAAATGAGGACAACATATGGCATGGAGTCTTTGGCTTTGTCTTGCCTTTCACTTCATTTAATGGGCGACAATCTCCTCAAACTCCTCAAAGTTAATGGGGACTCTAGATATGATGCTGGCTATGAGAATCTCTATCTCCAAGATGACGCACTATTCATTGTTTGAAGGAATGATGCGGCCACAAATGAAATCCAACCATAACTTGGCCTCAAACTTCAGATCATGTCAAGAAATTCACCATCTATGGAGGCCCATAGAGGAGTGTGAACTGTAATGATAGGGGCTATCCAAGTGAACTGGTTTTTCATGTCCACAATCCTATGCATGTACAATGACTGATGGTAGGCAGGGGACTTCATTGATTTTTCTTTTATGTTTCATAATGTCCTATCTAGCCTGGTAGGAAGCATAGAACTCCGACACCAAGCTAGGGTAGTAGTCTGGGAGAGGATTGGCGAAAGCATGCCACTTCCTGTCTGTGAACTAAGCAGTGATGTTAGGCAAGTCATCATGCAGTCCCGCCAAATCAAAATTCTTTTCCACCATTATCGATCGTTCCTTGTATATGGTGTAGTGCCCTTTCATGTCGGGCACACAGAATATGATGGCTTCCCTAGAGTTGGCGGGTGTCGCAGAGGCCTTGACCTTGCCTTTGTCTTTAGTGGTTGAGGAACTGGGCCTTTCCTTTTTTGGTGTTCCTGGATGAGGACATTTTCTGCAAGCATGAAGTTAGTAGCAGCCACAACACATTGAAATGAAATAAGTAATCAATATACTAAAGTTGAAATTAGAAGGAAATATGCAAAATTATCTTTTAGAGGATTAGAAGCACCGAGGGAGCACCGGCGAGCTATAGGATGGTATCCGCGGAACCTCGCTGACCCACCGATGAAAAATAGTAAACTGGGGCAACAGTCCTTCCACTGGCAACAAAGCAGTGAGTCATCGGTTTCGATCCGCGAACCGCCGATGTAATGCGGGATCAAATTAGTGGCTTGAAGCCACCGTTAGATCGAACCGATGTTCCATCGGTGTTTCGCGTGACCTGACCGGCGAAGAGCCGATAGTTGCCATCCCCAAAGCATTCCTACGAGTTTCAATGGCACCATTTCACACGCACTTACTCACATCATACCGAACATCAATTCTACACATGAAAAAGGACTGAAATGATGATTTACCCTAAAGATGGCGTCACCCTATCTATCATAGGGCGAAGCATGATTTTTAGTCCATTTGGGTTACTCAGACTTCACCCTATTTAAGTCAACACAACAATCAAAAAATCACCACACCCATTTCAGCAATAAACTTCTATCATCCCACAAACTTTATATAACATCACATATAGCATCAACCATAGAATAAATTGGGTAAAGAATGGAAGTAAAAGGGAGGGAAATGTATGTTATCGCTACATAGATATGACACCAAAATACCATTTAAGAGAGAATAAGAGAGTCTAAGAAACTTTACCGCTTTTGGGAGAAATTTTAGCAGAGACTCACTGTGGAAGCTTGGAAATGCTCACAATGGCAATTCTTGAACTTGTTCAGTAGAGAGGAAGATTGTGAGTGTAGTGAGAAATGGTGGAGAGAGCGAGGGATTTTATTGGTGAACAGATGGGAATAAGTTTTGTTAAGGAAGAGGCGGAAGATTAATAGTGAGTTAATTGTGTGGGAAGTGGAAGAGAGGAAGTTGTGGGAATATTGAAAGGTGGGGCGTTTGGAAGGTGAAAAGTAGTGTGGGAAGTGGTAAAAGAGGAAAAAAGAAAACCTAAGGGAATATCTTATTCAATCTAGGATGACTCAAACAGATATTTGGGCCAGGTGGGTCCATATTTGATTGAGATTCTGAATTGGAACCCATATCCTTATCGGCGTTACACCGACGATCGCCAGTTTGATCCGATGATTCATTGAATTACCTTTTTGTGATGAAATCATGCTCAATTTATTGTTTTACAACCGGCAACTCACCAGCAGTTCGCAACTCAGGTTGATGTTTCGCCCGTGGGTCGATGATTTGGCACCCATTGCTCATGTTTTTTGGGTTGCACCTGTGATTAGATGGTGGTACGTGTTTTTAAATCGGCGGTCCACTGGCTCATTCGTGAGTCTATCATTTATGCTCCCAGGTTTCTTCTTGCTTGTGTCAGGGAGCAGCGGTTCGGGCATCTGGATCGGTGATTCGCCGGTCCAGTGCGTTGCCTGCATTGTTTTTGTGCTTTCACTCCTTGCTTCTCACCTCATTAACCCTACAAAATAAAAACAAGAGTTACACAAAAACAATCAAAATAAAACACTTGGGTTGCCTCCCAAGGAGCACCTTAGTTAACGTCATGGCATGATGTATTTTTTATCTAGCAATATTTCTTCGAAGGATCCTCCTCCAACTCAGCCTTTTTATCTCCACTCTGCTCTCCTCGTTATCCTCATGCAACACTCCAATCACTTTACATTCTTCTGGAGTTTAGCTAATGGACACACCTTAAAGGTAACCTCTTCACTTCCAACTCGGAACTTGATCTCACCTAGCTCCACATCTACCAACGCTCGATCCATGGCGAGCAATGATCTCCCCGAGAATGATTGGTAACTCCAAGTCCATTTCACAATAAAGCACCACAAAATTAGCTGGTATAGTGACTTCATCCACCCTCACCTATACATCCTCTAGCACACCCATGGGTTTCTTTATGGAGCGGTCAACTATTAACAGTCTCATTGATGTGGCTTTGGTGTTCCCAAGCCCTAATTTATTGAAAATGATAAGAGGCATTAGATTGATTCTTTCGCCAAGGTCGCAAAGGGATTTCTTAAATACATATAACCCGAGAGTGCAAGGAATTGTAAAGGCTCATAGATCTTCTCGCTTTGGGGCAGGATTACTCATCATCATTGCACTACAGTGATGCGTTGTCTCCCCAGTGCCCACATCTACCACCTTCTTCTTTTTCAAGAGCTCCTTCATGAATTTGGCATATCCGTGCATTTGAAGTAGGGCATCCACCAATGATAAATTAATGGATAATTTGTATAACATGTTGATGAATTTGTTGAACTAATCACCATTCTTTTTCCTAGCTAACCTTTGTGGATAAAGGGGTGGAGCTTGGTTCAAGTTCTTCATCATTTGAGGACTTCATGCTGCCTCTTCTCCATCAACATATGAGGGAACTTCTTCATCCTTTCCCTCACTTTCATCTTCACTCTTTTCACCACTACATGGTGTTTTTGGCACCTCATCTGATCAATTTTAATCATTTAATTTAGGAGCAACAACCTCCTAAGGCTTCACTCTCGTATCTCCAACCAGTTTACCACTCCTTATAACAATAGCCACGCATTGACTATCTTTCTTCGAGCATGGAATTGTATCACTTGGGAGTGTTCCCTTCATTTGGGGGTTCATTTGAGTGGACATGTGGTTCATTTAAGCTTCCAAATGCTTAACGGAGGCTGCATGAGAGCTCACTGTCTGGGAAAGGTTAGAAACCTCCCCTTTCAATTCCTTGACCCCGTTGTCGGTTGATTCCACTTTCTTGAGGACTCTTGCTAACATCTCTTCTATTTTTAGCTACCTGTATCACTCACACCTGGCTGACATTGGGCATTCTCAGCTTCAGGAGGGGGAATATATGGGTTTGAACTTTAGTGATAATAGTCTTCGTCTTGATTTTGCTCTCTATTGCCCCATATTTCATTTCTATAGGGCCATTCTTGTGCATCACTGTACCTCCAACCTTGTCTCTCTTCCCTAGGGCACCAAGGACCTTGATTAGTCCCTTGAAATTTGGGTTGAGAGCCCCCCATCTGATTTCCCATTTATTGGCATTCCTCATGATACCTCGGTGGTGATGATTCTCCTTCAAAGTGCAATGGACCTTGCATACCTACTATATTCAAAACCTTGGGCCCTGTCCCCATCACATGTTTGGTCATTAATTCCAGTTGCGCAATCATTTTAGCAAGATTTTTATCTCACTCCTCAACACTTTTTCGCAACTCAGCTGCCAATGCACTAGAGCTAATGTGATGCGTCAATACATTAGTATCTCTCGTATGTCATTCCCGATTTGTCTTTGTCATTCTGTCCAAGAGGGACTTAGCTAACCCATATTTCTGATGCATGATTGATCCTCCAGCTAAATTATTGGCAACGGACTTGTTAATAGAGTCTAGGGCTTGATAAAAACTTTGAAGGAGCACTTCATCCGAGACCCCATGGTTGGGGAAGAAGGAAACCTTCTTCTTGAACCTTAACCATGCTTAATGCAACGGTTCTCCTGGCTCTTGTCTAAAGTTTGTGATATCATCCCTCAGCTGTAACATTTTTGATGGAGTGAAGAAACAATCCAACAATGCTTCAGTCAATTCTTGCCATGATGTACTGCAGCGTGGAGGGATTTTCTCCAACCACATGGACACCTCTCCTGTTAAGGAAAATGGAAAGATCCTCAACCTGATAGACTCTTGACTTATATTAGTTATGTTGAAAGGCTGGCAAATCTCTAAGAAATTCATCAAATGGTGATTTGCATCCTCAAATGGTTTTCCCCCAAATAGTCCTTTCATCTGTAGCAAATGTAGCATTGTACTTGTGACATGAAACATGGCATTCCTTATTGTAGGCGGCAGGAGAATGGCTCCTGCAACTTCGGGCATCATCGGATTATCTTCCACATGCTCCATATTACCCTCAACTGAGCTATCCCTTTCTTGTGAGTGATGACTCATATGACTATACCCTAACAAGCACAGTAAAATTAATGTCAACACAAATGATGCAAGACTAATTCAAATTAACAATCAACACAAAAGTATCAAGCGCTAGGCTCTGGCAACAACGCCATTTTTGATAACGTCCAAAATATATTCTTCATTACAAAAGAGCATAAACGGTCATTGTATTAAAACAAATATCCTGACTGATGCCCGAGTCAAATCCTACATAGATTAACAAATGATATGTACGAATGTTGTTCGGGAATAGAATTTAGTTCGCACTACTCAATAATAACAAAGAAATAAACATTTTGGGGGAGATTTGAGGTTAACAACAGGGTATAAATAGTAATTCGGCTGATTAAGATAGCAAAATAAGCAAAGTTGTTGACAATAATAAAAAGGACTAGAGGTCTGGTGTAGATGATGTGCTAATTAAATAAGTTCATGCTACATAAATTTCATTAGTTCAAATTTTGTAAATAACCTTGGGCAGGTGGGCATTTGCTTTTTTTTAACCTCATAAATGCCTCTTGCTAGAGTTCTTTCAAACCACTAGACACAGTTAAATCAACCCAATCAAGTTTGGATTAATAGCTGCACTAATCTCTAGCTATTCTCTATTAAGGAGTGGGAATGTGGTTTTGACTATTTATATTCCAATTCCACAACTTCACATCCATGTCCACCATTAAATTCTCTCCCAAAACTCAATTCTTCCCTTTCAAGAAAAAATCAAATAAGAAAAATAAACCCACATCTGCAACTATGGATCTTCAATTATAAATTGGAGAGGACTTAACAGATTTACACTAATAAAATAATATTGAGATGAATCTAGCAATACCCAATCTAATTAAGCATTCATCACCACAAACCTCTGTTTAATGATTTAGCTACTCATAGTTAAGAAATTCAAAAGCATGTTTAACAATAAACTCATTGATTTCAATAATAAGAGTAGAAAAATCAAATTCAGCAATAAGTTTTCAATATTGGTAGTACCTTGCAATAGATGAACAAGAAGAAAAAGAAAAAAAATCCTTTACAATTTCCACCAATAGAATTCTACTTTCTTCTTCTACAAAGAGAATGTTCTCGAACAAGCCAAAAGTTAAGATCTGATAGGTACAGAGTACTTCTCTCTAGAATTTATCCAAAAGTAGGGTACCAAAACCATTCTTTTTGAGTGTCGGACACATTTTCCCCTTTTCAGGCGTTCTGGTACTTGCGAGTGTATCAGCGGGTTCGCTGGTTATATTCTGCAAACCACCGGCTATAATTGGATACTCCTACAATGAATTCCAGTGTCTTCGGCATTTTCTTCGGTGACTCTCCGGTCTGCAATCATTCTCCGCCAATTTCTTTCTCTATGATGCAGCACTCTCAGGCTTCACTAGGCGATTCAACCCTCAAGTCGCCAGTTGGTGTCTGTGATTGTCGGTTACTTTAGTTTCCCAAGGCAGTAGTCTTCGACGTTTGGCCAGTGTTTTTTCGGTCTTCTCTGGTGAAGCACCGATTTTCACCTGATTCCCTTCTTTTTGCTCCCTTTCTTGGTTTTTTTCAACAAAATCATATATCTATGCACAAAAAGGCAAAGAGGGCATAAAATCCACATAATTGACTTGAAAACTAAGTTGAAGATCATTCTTAAGAGACTAATGAGTTAGTAAATTACCAACTCATCATGTCTCAGCCATCCAATGCATATTTTAAACATTAAAGAGCCATTTGAGCTCCAATACCTCATTCAATACATCAGTCTGGATCCGAGCCACCTCCTTAATACTGCATCTGGGGTTCCTCTTTTCATTGAGTGTCAGCCCTGCGAAATATATGTATCTAGAACCCTATATGGTCCATCTTTTGGACCTTGCATCTAGGGTGGTGGAAGGGTCAGAGTCCTCCTCTTATTCTCCTAACTCCTTCGAAGCACTCTCCTTTTTTTGAGACTCCTCAACCGCACTACCATTCTCCCCTAACTGCTCAGCATTATTATTGCCCTCTTCTACATTATCCGTAAAAGGGTCTTCACCATCAGAGTGGGTTGCTTCTCCTCCCTCTTCTGACTAGGGAAGTGGAGAAGTGGTTGTGGGAGCTTTATTTCACTTGGATTGTTCTCTAGTGGGAACAACTGAAGAACCATCAGAGGAGTTAATATCATTGTTCTCCTCCGAACCACTAGAGCTATTTGACTCAAACTCTTCCTAATGATGTCTCTTCTTATAAAATTTCTTCCTTGCAACAACTTCATATCCCCTTTTGGAGGCATTGTACATGTGGAAAAGTTGTTAGATTCAAAAAACACAAAAACTTACATAGGAATTTTCATTTTGCTAGATCAGATGACCATCAGTACGGGTCATTGTGAAAACAAACAACCTGTTGCTATGGTTGTTGAATGAGCTTATGAAAATTAGCCATTTGGGCCTTGATCCTACGAGCCCATTCAAAGGACCATTGTGAGATACAACGGTCCATTCAATATGGTTCATAGGATTATGTTTTCAGAACTTCTTACAATGACTACGTCCAACGATTCGTTATTTGATACAAAGGTCAGTTAAATGACTTGTTGTTAGAAGATTTGGCACCTGGATCACTCGGTAGCCCCAATGACCCAATCAACGAGTCATTGTGAGATTGGTTCGTTGATGGGTCGTTGATTGGTTCGTGAAGCCTGCCCTTACCTTATGCAATGAATTAGTTAACTTCTTCAATCACCTAATTTTAATTTTTGAGTTTTAAATATGTTTTAGGGGTTACTCAGACTTCATCCCCATCGAAATCCTACAACAACCATTTGATTAAGTTTCAGTTCTAACTTTTCTTAATTTCTTTATGTTTAGAAAACTTAAACCATGGTCATACTCCCTCCTACTCTAGGTAACCATAATGTTAGTCTCCACTTTGTTCTAAGTCATTCAGATGTACCCTAAATTCATCATGTTTAGAATTATAAAGATGGCATTTTACACATAATAAGAATAATATTAAAGTAATAAATTGTTGACCAAATATTGCTCACTTGAGCAGATGAAGATGATATCGAAATTTAAGGCTGGTGAGTTCATTTATTTGATCGCAAAAGGAAGTGAATGGAGGGAACAGTGTTTGGATTATTTGTTTTTCTTGAAACAGAGTGAGTGATGGCAAAATATTTTGAACGAAGGGTGTCTTAGGTCGAGTATTTAGTTTATAATAGGGATTGGGTGTGGGAAAGTTAGGTCGGGTCATTAGGGAAGTCAAAATTTTAAGAGTTGACCACAACTTGTCCAACGGGTAATACATAGAAATAATGACCCATTGTATGTTCCCATTAGTTCAGGGTCAGATGACTTACCTAAGGAACCTACGAACACCCAATATGGGTTGTTTGTTCTTAGAATGACCTATACTATGCGTCCATAGGTTCTATCCATGATTTTTGAGGTCTGTAGGGAGTGAATAGGATAGGTAATCCAATGATCTGTCCTTTGGAACGACGGTCCGTTTTGACCAACCATCTGATCACTTCCAAAAGTGGGCATTCACTGAGTGAGGATCCACGACTAGAAGTAAGACTCCTTGTTTAGGTTTGTGCTTAATTTTATGAATTTACTCCATGTTAAACCTGCTCACATCAGCATACATGAACACTTTTTTGAAGTTACAATTACAACATGGGTTGCCT
The DNA here is from genome assembly GCA_018107945.1 of Datura stramonium. Taxonomy (NCBI): domain Eukaryota; kingdom Viridiplantae; phylum Streptophyta; class Magnoliopsida; order Solanales; family Solanaceae; genus Datura; species Datura stramonium. The sequence goes on from JACEIK010009369.1 coordinate 25,242, forward strand.
CCTATGAAGCGCCCAATTTAATATCGCGGCATAAAACGGGTATCTTCATTACTCAGACTTTGTCAAGATAACCCCTATGGCAGCCTCCCATGAAGTGCTTGATTTAATGTTGTGGCACGATGCAGGTCCCCAGGTCACTCAGGCTTCACCCAAGGCCCAAAGGTCAACCAACTTCATTTCCTCACTTATTCCCAGATATGCTTTGACTTGCTGACCGTTCACCTTAAATCTTTTTCCTTCATGATTTTCCTGCTCTATTGCACCATATGAAAATACTTGCACCACTCGGAATAGACCCAACCACTTAGACTTTAACTTTCCAGGAAACAAGCGAAGCCTTGAATTGACAACAAAACCAGATCCCTAGGGCTAAACTCTCTTTGCTCAATCTTCCAATCATGATATATGTTCATTCACTCTTAGTATATGGATAAACTTTCATAGGATTTTAGATGAAATTTATCTAACTCATTCAACTGATCAAACCTCAAGTTCACCACATCACCCCAATTCAGATTCGGCTCCTTGAGTGCCCACATGGCTTTGTGCTTAAGTTCAACCAAAAGATGACATGCTTTCCCATACACAAGCTGATAGGGAGACATACTTATAGAGGTCTTGAAGGCAGTCCTGTAGGCCCACAAAGCATCATCTAGCTTTCTAGACCAATCTGTCCTATTAGCATTCACAGACTTTGCTACGATGGTTTCTATCTCCCGGTTGGAGACCTCATATTGTCCACTGGATTGCAGGTGATAAGGTGTTGCCACCCTATGTTTCACCCCATAATTTTCCAAGCAGAGTCTGAAACAATTGATTGCAAAAGTGTGAACCCCCATAACTGATGATTGCCCTAGGGGTTCCAAATCTGTAGAAAATATTTTGCTTTAAGAATGCTGTTACACTCTAGCCTTCATTATTGGGAAGCGCAACTGCCTTCACCCACTTTGATGCATAGTCCAAAGCTAAAAGTATGTACTTCATCCTATTCAAGCTCATAAAAAGGCTCATGAAGTCAATGCCCCACACATCGCATAGGTCAATAACAAGAATGGGGGTGAGAGGGAGTTCATGCCTTTGTGTTATTCCTCCTTGTCTTTGACATGCATTATATGCCTTTGCAAAATCATGTGCATCCTGGTGAATAGTCAGCCAATAGTACCCACAGTGCATTTTTTTGTGGGCAGTATGGATACCAATATGATGACCCTAATAGGGGATGAGTGACAAGCCTCTAATATTCTTAGCATCTCAGCCAAGGCCAAACTTAAGGATTACCCATCAGCACAAATAAAGAATAAGTATGGCTCATCCCAAAAAACTTCCACACATCGAACATAAACTTCCTTCTCTAGTGAAAGAACAAATCTACAGGTATCATATCACTCACTAGATAATTAGTAAAGTATGCAGACCATTGAATGAGATCCTGTGACACAGCCAAAACCTATTCATTAGGAAACGTATCATCTATATCAAGCTCATCTTTTAAGGTTGCATCTGCCTCCAGTCTAGAAAAGTGATCCGCCACCTGAATTTTCGGTCCCCTTTCGATCCTTAACCTCAAAATCAAACTCCTACAGTCAAAGTACCCATCTAATCAACTGTGGTTTGGTATCATTCTTTTCCATGAAAATATAGTAGAGTTGTGTGGTATGTATGAACTGTCACTTTAGTTCCAAGAAAGTAAGCTTGAAACTTCTTGAATGCAAATACCACAGCCAACAATCCCTGCTCAGTCACGGTGTTATTTTTCTAAGCTGTGTTGAGTGCCTTTCTGGCATAATAGATCATATGAAATGTCTTATCATGATTTTGGTCTGAAACATCCCCTAGGGCTACTCGTTAGCATCACATATTACCTCGAATGGTAAGGACTAGTCAGGTGCAACTATGATAGTTACAGTAGTTAATATCTCCTTCAAGCATTCAAAAGCCATCAAGAATGCATCATCAAATACAAACTTTACCTCTTTCTCAAGTAGCTTGCACAAGGGATGTGCGATCTTTAAGAAGTCCTTGATGAACCCCAGTAGAATCTCATATGACCTAAAAAACTCTGAGCGCCCTCATAGAAATTGGAGGTGGAAAACTAGCTATCATATTGATCTTTACCATGAACACCTCAATGACCTTACCTGAAATCCTATGGCCAAGAATAATACCTTCCTTGCCCATGAAATGGCACTTTTCTCAAATAAGAACCTAATTGGTCTCTTTGCATCTTTGTAGCAACTTGCTCAAATGAGTCAAGCACGCATCAAAAGAGTCACCAACCACTGAGAAATCATCCATAAAGACCTCTATGGTGTCCTCCACTATGTTAGAGAAGATGGACATCATGCAAACTAGAAAGTGCAGGTGCATTACATAACCTGAATGATATCCTCTTGAAAGCATACATCCCATAAAGATAGGTGAAGTGGTTTTCTCTTGTTTTTTGAGGATATGGAGATCTAATTATACCTTGAATAACCATCATGAAAGTAATACCACCCTATTACCTCAAGTGGGTCAAGCATCTGATCTATAAATGGCATCGAGATATGGTCATTTCGCGGCTAATGATTTAGCTTCTTGTAATTCATGCATACTCTCCAACGTATGACCAGCCTCAATTGAATCAGCTCATTATTAGCATTTGGAACCACAATGATTCCACCCTTCTTTGGTATATATTGTATAGGGCTCACCCATTTACTATCTATAATAGGGTAAACCATGCCCACATCGAACCATTTAATAATCTCCTTCTTGACCACCTCTCGATAGGTGGATTAAACCTATGTTGATGCTCAATATTCAGAATATGATCTAGCTCAAGATGGATATTATATGTGCGAATTCTTGATGGGATCCTATTAATATCTGTAAATGGATCATCTTATGGCCCTCTTGTACCTCTTCAAAGCGGAGACCAAAGCCCCACATGCCATTCTATCAAGTCAGCTTCTACTATAACTGGGAGGGTATCTCCAACTCCCAAAAATACTACCAGAGATGAGATGGAAGTGCCTTAAGCTCCAACACTGGAGGCTCCTCTATAAAAGGCTTAACTGGTGGGGTTGCATGATTAATCAGATCAAGATCATTTTTTTTTTCAGAGCATACGTGTATGAACCCATACCAACAAATGCATTAACTATCTCATTTCACTCATTTATCGCATCAGCATCACTAAATCCTCATTACTCAACCTCTCCTCAATTTGCATCATCGGAAGATCAGCCTCGGCAATATCAATCACTGAGACTACTCCCGTATTATTTGGCTATTTTATAGATTGACACATATTGAAAGTAACTTATTTATTATTCAACCAAAACATAAATTCTCCTATTTCCATGTCCACTAGAGCATGACTGGTGGCAAGGAATAGTCGCCCCAAAATAATAGGGACCTCAAAATCCACCTCATAGTCAAGAATAACAAAATCAACCAAAAAGATAAAGGACGAAACCTTCACTAGGACATCATAAAGAATCCCCATCGAATTTTTCACCATGCGATCTGCCATCAAAAGTCGCATTGTATTCAATTTTTGGGCTCCCAAGTGCAGCTATCTAAACACTGTTAGCGACATAATATTAATACTAGAACCCATATCACATAAGGCCTTAGCAAAATTAAATGCTCCAATAGTGTACGATATGATGTATGCTCCAGGGTCTTCTTTTTTCTACACAAGAAACCGAGATGCTATCACAGTATAGTGGTGCAAATTGTCTACATGCTCAAAGCTCATAGTCCTCTTATTAGTGAAAAGATCCTTCATAAACTTCACATATCCATACATCTTCTCAAGTGCCTCGACTAAAGGGATATTCACAGACAATTGCTTTAATATCAAAATAAATTTGTGATACTTCCCTTCTTCGGCCCTCTTCTTCAACCTTCTATGGAAAACCTGGAGGAGGTCTAGGCATAAGGCTCAATTTCTGTGGGACCTCCTTCTCCTTTCCTTTTCCAGAGACACTCTCCTTTTTATTACAAGGACTTTCCTTTTTAGTACATCATCAACCACTACATGATCATCAGAATCCACCACCTTATCAACATCGATCAACTCGGGCTCAACTGACTTATCAACCACAATCCGCATAGGAGGATCAACTATCGCCTTTTAACTCCTAATAGTAACAACAATATAGTGATTTTCATTTTTCGTGTTCTGCATTGTGTTACTAGGAAGTGTGCCCTTCTACCTCTATTTCATAGCAACAAACATCTGAACACGCTGTTGCACAATTTTCTTGATAGCAATGGAATGCAACTCTACCTTTTGGTTCATTTTGAAAATATCTGCACTAAATTCCTTGAAATGGATATCATTAGCCTCCATCTATTTCAAGACTTTAGATCACATATCTTCCACCGCCGAACCACTAAATTACGCTTCACGATTCCTTAGAGGGACATAAAGACCACTTCTGTCATTTGTGTAACTGTTATGCTTCTTCTAGTCACTATTGTCTCTACCTCTATTCCTATCCCTGTATTGGCGTTGATCGTGGTTTTTGTCTCTGCAATAGCTCTGACCTTGGTTCCCTTGACTTTGGCGCCAAGAGCCTTGGTTAAAACCTTGCGTGTTGGTTCAAAAACCATCCCCTTGTCATTTAAATAATTAGCATCTTCCTCAAACTCTGACTCTCCACCATCATTTTTTGGAACTTTACCTGGAGCACCGACTGCATTTACCTTTTCATCCCCAGCTCCCATGAAATTTTTCGCAAGGAACCCTATCATTGTTTTGATCTCAGCAATATCATGTCTCTTTCTTTATCTTTCCTCCTCTGCTCAGCATACATGCTTATCGCACAAGTATCGACAGGAACTTTTGCCTCTCATGTGTGGCATGCACAGTTGGTCTTAGCGATCCGATCAAGTACCTCAGCGGTCTCAGCATAAGTGTGACTCATGAATGTTCCTCCAGAGACAGTATCGACCACTGCCTTTTTATTATCATTTAGAGACCTATAAAAGATCTCTAATAGTGTATCATTCGAGATCCTATGGTTGGGCACCGCTTTCAGCTTTTTGTTGAACCATAAGCACGTCTTATGTAGTGACTCAGAATGCAACTGCCTGAAGTTATAAATCTCATCCTTCAGCTGCAATGCTCTAGATAGCGGAAAGAATCTCTCCAGGAAAGCTCTTTTGAGTTCCCGTAGTAATAGAATCATTTGGCAACTTAGCCAACCAGAGCGTTGCCTCACTCCCAAATGAAAAGGGAAATAACCTTAGCTAGATTACATCCGGATTCACCCCCCAGTTGTTTTTATGCCTTGCAAATACCCACAAAATTTGTCAAATGAGTATGTGCATCATCTGTGGCATGACCAGTGAATACCCCTTCATCTTGAGCAATTGGATCATTGTACTAGTAATGTAAAAATTTTCCCCAACAAGCAAAGGGGAGGAACAATAGCACCAATTGCACTAGCCTCATCAATATCAGCATCATTATCGTCATCAAAATACCAGTGCCCCTTCTAGTCTGGACCTTTGTTTTGTCTCGCTCGCTCAGCATCTGCAGCTTTGCATTTCTCTTCATCAAGCCTAGCTGCCTCACATGCTCATGCATGAGCCTATTCTTCAGCCAATATCTGAGTTGTTGCTTCTTCTACAGTCTCTTACCCGTGGATATTGGTCATTTTCCTTCTATTTTCTCAATGTTTGCACAAGTTCGTGATCAATTAGAACTTGGGGTTTTTCTTGGCTTCGGGTACTGGGCATACTCGAACATGACACTCAGAAAGAAAACAATAACCACAAAGAATAATAAAATGGAAATAAAGACCAAGAGCAAAGAAAACACAATTAACTAAATCCTAAGCCGCATTCCCCGACAATGGTGCAAAAATTTGATGTCGCCCAAATTACTACTTTATATGAGATATAAAGTGGTCGATGTTCAAATATATAACCCAATAGGGGTTGGTGTTGAATCCCATGAGGAATATGGCAAGGACCTCGATTAACATGCTTACTATTACTTTTAGTTTACTTATTTCTTATGGGGGGTTGTGTGTGTAACAAATAACAATGTAAAGCGCCAAGTGAGTGAGAGTAGAATAGTTGTTAAAGTTGGTTGTAATCAATGAGTGAAGTGACTAGGACTGTGTTCCCCATGATTTTATAACAACGAAGACTTATTATATAAGTGATCTATCCTTGTGTTTAGCATGCAACATCAGTAAGTTAAATTTACCTAAATGGTTGGTCTCCTAAATAGATGATTACCATTGCAGAACTTGATCTATGTGCGGGTCTGTACTTGATTAACCCTTACCTTTGATATCATATTAGTTATTTCCCGATAAGGTCAAGCTATTAGATGAGGGTTGATAGCCTCAAATCTCCGTAGTTAATATCTTTTCCCATTTATTACCCCCTTGGTCTGGTGAGTAAGAATAAGGCAAATTCCAACACTCTCGATCATTAAGAAGCAATTAAAATAAAGAGAAGAGCAGCACACGCATGAACTCTATTCAAGAATCACTAACTCTTTTGCCTACATTTCTTAATTTGTCATAGTTTTTACAATCCTAGTTATGCGATTTAGCTACTCATGTTTGAAGTATTATGATGAACGATTGTATAAAAAATCATAATTATAAACTTACAAGAATTTGTAAAAGAAATTATACTTCTTCAATTAATGAAGAATAACAAAAAAACAATAATCAGAGCCTGTTTGATTCCTCAAAAAACCAAGAAAAAATTAATATAAGATGTTTCTTGGAATTCAATATCAAACAATATGTCAAAAAGTCTAAAATTGTAAACGAAACCTATAGATCCTATTTATAGAAAAAAATGAAATCCTTTCATAAATAAACATGGATTCTAGTGTCAACAGATACAATGACTTGTTGGATGATTGTACAATCTATTGGATGCGCCGTTGTTTTATACAGACTTGGGCCTTTTCAAATTCGGGCATTGACAATCGCTTGTTGTCAAGATATATGAGCCATTGGCTCCCTTTGTTGGTTCCAGGCCTTCAGGACATGTTTTCTGAATCTCTTAGTACTGACACTTAGGATTAATCATCTTTTGAATGCACGACCCACCCTTCTTATCCATTGAATGTGGTCTCTTTTAGCACTTTTTCTAAATTTGCCCCACGACCACATAGTACAGCCCATTGTATGAACAAATGGGTCATAGCTGTTATCCATTGTTTTTGCTTTAATTTTGGCATTTTTCTGAATCTCATCTAATGGTTGCTTGGTATGGCTCATGGTGAGAACCAACGATCCTTCCTATGGCTCGTCTATTTGTCCTTGAGCCTTGTTTCAACTCTTTTCTCATATCCAACTCCCATAGCCTATTTTACCTACAAAACTAGCAAAATTCGTCATATTCGGATGAATTTACCCAAGTGCATGCATATTTAGTTGTTTTTAAGCTTCCAAAGTTCCATAAAACAACACACATCTACCACACCTCTAAGAAAAGTATGAAACAAACATTAATCAAGTAAAAAATGCATCTAGGGTTGGGGTCGGTCCTACGAGGAATATGGTTAAGATCCCGATTAATGCAGTTATTTACGCTTTAAGTCAAGTTATTTCCAAATGGGTGTTTTAAAGAACAAGTATGAATGGCTTCAAATCTTGTTGTTATCAACAGATGTAAACTACTAGAGATTTGTTCCCCATATCTTCACAACTATGCAGGATTATCATACTTGTAATTTATGTGAACCAACCATTCAGATTGGTTTTTAAGCAATACATACGTAACCCTACTTTGTTAATTTATCATGGTTCACACAATCCGAGTTATGAAATTTATCTATGAAAATTTGAAGTTGTTACACCCAAGAAATTCTTTTGGTGATTAATTAATGTTTTTATGCTATGTTAAGGAAAGTACGGGTTGTATAATTGTCTTAGGTGAGGAGGGAAACATGTATGAAGGGAAAAGCGAAGAGTATGTGAAATTCATAAGTAAGGAACAATTTTAAATGATCATATTTCTCAATATTTAATGATTTAGAAGTCTTAAAACCTATCACATTTAATATATTTGAGTCTAGTTTTCAGAATATTGAACTTCTCTTCAATCGGAATTCGGATTAAAAAGTTATAGGTATTTTACTGGGACACTGTCAAGAAGTGACGTGGCCACCGCCCACATCTTTATATTTTAATGTGTTATGTTATGAAATTATTTTCAACACTCCCCAATGTGAAATGTTAGCTTAAGGACTTCATATTCTCTCATATTTTTAGCAAATTTGAAGGAGAAGACACCAAGTAAAATTCAACCATAATACAAGACAAGTGAAGAAGTCATTTGCAAGTTGTGCAAGGTGTGATGAGGCTGTTTTGAAGCTTGTTTTGGAAGCTTTTTGGAGGATTTTTTGCTGCGTTTTGGATCTTATTGGACTGAATATATATCCCCCTTTTAGTGTAGAATTATTTCAAGAAGAATGATAAGGATTTTACTCCTTTGAATTCATCAACTTGCAAGCAAAAAAGGCTGGAAATTGCAGCTAGAGAGGCTGCCATTTGGACTTTGTTTGGCTGAAGTTCTTATCCGCTTTTCATAGGATTTGGACAGTGTTATTGACTCAGAATATAATTAATATTGTGAGGATTAAGTTTAAGAGAAGTTAGGTAAATTTCTCCTTCTCTTTCCCCCTCAAAAGTTGGTAGAATCAAGTGAAGAAAAGATGAATAATCTAGTTGTTGTTATTGGTTGTTGTTGTTCTGGCTGCCGGCTGGGGATTTGTTTTGGTTTCATATTTAACACCAATTTGTACTGATAATTGTCTATAAATATCAAGAGATTAAGGAGGGAAAAAGATTATTGTTGAAGAAGAAGCATGGCTAAAGAAACACATCGGAATAAGGTATGTACAGACGCCATTGTCCGTATTTTCCAAGCATGATTTTGTACTATCTAAGGAACCAGTATCCATATGTTTTTGAAATCATATTTAATCATGTAATATTCTGTCTAAAAGAGTTAGAAACACTTGACCTCAAACTTGAACAGAAAAAGGTAATGAATGATCAAATGTGAAGTAAAAATATGCATTGTTTATGATTATTATTTTAGTTATAAATTTAGTCTGAAGTTCCCTTATCATGAAAAATATTACCTGGTCCTTTATAGTATATTATATGTTTGTGTTGTTGTGTGTATTTGGAACTTGATTTCTGGACATAAAGGGAAAAATATCTAATCACTAAATTGTGAATGTTCTCAACACTAAGGAAATGATATTAAGCTCAGTAGGGGAAAATGAAGTCACCACGATGAAAATGCCTTACTATGGTTTCTTATCCGCTCATGTTTATAGTAAGAAGTGTGTATGTCCGAAAAGAGACTCCCTAATTCCTCTCCCTTAAGTCGAATGTCAAATTAGCGAGCTTTATGTTTCTGAGGTCCCTTCAAACCTTATATATGTGTCTTGTTGAAACTCTTGGGTTGTCTGCATCTTCTTATGATCTTTATGAGTCTAGAATACATGTTTTTATGTGCTAAGTTTTAGTTTAACAAGTTATATGTACTCACTCGCAGTTGTATGTTACAAAGGAGGCCTACTTAGGCCAGGGTTCTATAATTTCTCATTTGTTATGCTATGTATGTTATATTGGCTTGGTGTAAGCTTTATCAGTTTTATTTATGACAATGATATAAGATTTACGACCTCACCACCGACCTGGTACATCCGACGGGAAGTTGTCCTTTGGCATATTTAATGATATCAGATTTATCACCTCACCAATGACCTGGTATGTCTGGTGGGTAGTTTTCCTTTGGAATATTTGATGATATAATACTTATACCATCAAAACTGACCTAGACCATCCAATGGCAGTTGTCCTTTGGCATATTTAATGATATGAGACCTATGACCTCACCACCGACCTGGCCCATTTGGTTGGTAGTTGTCCTTTGATATATGAGACTTATGACCTCATCATTGACTTGAGACATCTAGTGGGTAGTTGTCTCTTGGTTATGAGACCTCTGAAACAGACCCATATGCAGGGAAGTATTTTCTTGATTTAGATTGATTAGTGTTTGATTATGGACTATGTAGCTTATTTATAAGATTTTGTGACTTATCGATATGCCTACTTGGTTATATTCATGTAATGTGTTACATTTTGCTCTGATATCAGTTTCTACATTCTTGGCTGACACCTATCTTTTCTCTAACCTTCAGTATCTTGGATATATTTGTATTTCTGATTGTAGCCTTACATACCAGTGCATCTCATTCGCACTAACTTCCCTTTGCTTGGGGACCACTTTGTTTCCTTGCAATCATGTTGTAGGTACTGGCAGAGTCTTAGACCATCAGACTTAGTAAGATCCAGAGTTCAGCAGTATAGTGGTATTCTCTTCTCTTCCAAAAGTCATGTCACAAAATTATTTTATTTTTTAGTTTTCTATATAGTTTGGTTAGGTTGGGTCCCTTTCTTGTGCATATCAGTTTATTACTCTTTAGAGGCTTGTGTGGCCTAGTTTTATAGTTGTTCTAGTTGTGTGACCTTTTCGGCCTTCTATTATGCAGTTTAGCTTATTATAGCCTATTCAGCCTTCCAGTTACTTTTGTTATCGTCGAGACTATGGCAGATGGCCTAGTCGGCCTTTATGTTATTGTTATAGATAATATATAGCCGATTTCTCGATCATCTCTAAGACGAGTGCCAGTTACACCCCCCTCCAATTTTGGGGTGTGACAGTCTTGGTATCAGAGCGAAGTTGTGTCCCAAGGAGTCACAAAATCATGTCTAGTAGAGTTTTGCTTATGGGTATGTTGTGCACCATACTTATAATTTGAAGGTTACATGGGATTTAGGAGTTGTTTCACTTTTTTAACCAATAGTTCATTTTTGGAGCATGTGAATGCACGAGTTAGGAGTAAGACTTTATAGAATTAAACTCTATCACTCGAACAAGAGTATGAAAGAAGGGAAGTATTTCCTAATGCTTCGTAGTCTCCCTATTATTGATGTGGCACACATCACACCAATAAGAAGGACACTACTAGACGTGTCCTCATAGAAATCCTAGGAATCTTGAAAATCTAAAGATTTGATACCAAGTTTGTCACACCCCAAATCTAGACCCAGGGCATAGACCAACAATCAAACCACTTTCATGATCCAAGTGAACCCTTCACATGGCTTACAATCAATTTAGATCTCAATAAAAATAAGGAAACTGAGATATAGTGAGCTCAATATAATGAAAGAGAATTTATTATATAACTGAAATGAATGTTAGAAAGTAACATTATTGACTCAATATCTAATCTTATCTATGAAGCCTATAATAACTGTAGAAAGGGTGCCGGGACATAGTTCCCCTGACTAGCTCTAGCTCTATAAATAGAAGACTCAATGTCTAGGACTCTTCAAATATAGGAAGCCTCACCAAAAGTTAAATGTAGTTAAAGCACCTGAGTCTGCATCATAATATGATGTAGCGTCAAAGGGTGTTACTACATGGAATTAACGGCATGTAAAATAGTTGAATTAAACAACATTAGAAAGAATATATTAATCGAAACAAATAATTGGAAACAATAAACTTGATATAAAACAATACTCTAAAACTAAACTCTAAATCTCTAAATGATGTATAGGACACAATATGATAATATGATCAATGTGTAAAACAGTTTATGCAGTAAAACTCATGCATCATAATGATCTCTGTAAATACATATGCAAATACTATATATATTTTAATTGGGAGTTTTTCGTTACCAATAGCCAGCATAAATGTGTGCATGATGATCCCATATCTGGCCTATGTGGAGGAGGGATATCCAAATACCTGCTAGGGCTAAGGACAAAATTGAACTGTGGATCTATAACTGAAGTCCTTACCATATCTAAGGAGTCACCCAAACCAATGGTATCATCCTACCTATGTTGGCTACATAGTTTTGGGGTTTAACGGTTGTCTGAACCTACTCACCCAACTCGATGCTAGATAATTCTCCCAAAACATATGCTCATATAACTGGCCCTCAATTAGGAAAAACTGAAAACATCATTATAAAGCACTTTAGCTATAACATATAATAAATGTCTTAAAATCATCTATGGAGTCTTTTGATGAGCCCGCAAGTGTACGGGTCGTACAAGTAATATAGTGGCTCTTTTTAAGAACCGGAATGTCGAACCCACAAGGACTGGACTACGGGGTAAAACGGGTAAAACCTTTTCAAGTGTTAATTTACTAAAACGCTAATAATGAAGACAACAAAGGTAAAGAATAGTTTTTATATTTTGGAAAATATATTTTTATACTAAACTAAGTTATCTATACGCTGAGTCTCGAACTATGGATGTGAGCATGCCGAGGCTACAAAGAACATAAAGAAACGAACTATTGATGTACATGGTTGATCTTTCTCCGCTAGTTACTCGGAACTTATGCCTATGGATAAAACTCTCGTATTTAACCCAACTTAAGAATCATGAACCTTCCACCTACATATTCGTGATAAGAAGAAATTCAAGTTCTAGCTATACAAAGCTGATTCCACACATGACTAATATGACTTTCGTGTATATTTCTATCCCAAGGTAAATCAATTCCCAATTTTCCCAAACCAAGAAAATTATATCCTATTAATTCACAACTTTCAGCTTTCTTTTGCCCTCTCGGTGAAACCGACTTTTTGGATTTACATTACCATTGGCCAGATATTAACATAGTAAGAACAAGAATTAAATAGAACAACCATAGAAGAAAAGATAAAATAAACCAGCAATTCAATAATTACATTTCAACACAATAGTTCATAACCTCAAAGAAGAAGAGAATTAGCCACTCATTTGTGGATTGAACATCGTTAAATGAATGGACATCATGCAAACAATTGAAAGGAAGAAGAAAGGGATAGAGAAAACTCAAGAATTTCTGTCCTCAAAACCGCCCGCGTAACCTACGTTCTCGTCTCCACTCAAGTCGAATTGTATGAAAATAAACCTAAGTGTGCTATTTATATTAGTAGGAATTTGTCCCGAAATAACTAGTAACGTGTCACGGAGTGCAACGCGAGCATTGCCTCCGTGACACGGCCCAAACGCGGAGGCCTTCGAAATCGCGCCCAAAATCGCCTCGGCAAGACCTTGCCGCGTTGGTACAGGGCACGCCGCTGGGCAGTGTACCCAGGGTGGTCGTGGAGCTACCCGCCGTGGGTACGTTGCCAACGCGGTGGGGCTGTCTTGGGCGCCCGCTCGCCGTGGCACGTTGCCGACGCCAAGCAGTGGGCTGTTTTTGGGCCTCCTCCGCGACGTTTGCGTGTTTATTCCGCCTCCAAGCCTCTACTTCACCAACTCATGAATTAGCTCCTCAAAAGTCATCAAAAACCTACAAACAAAGCTAATCATGTTGGTTGGTGTCATATCTTCTACTTTTATATAAAATCACATGAAAATGTATCAAATAGCTTAGACAACACGACTAATTTAAGTGGTAGTTTATCACGGACCTATATTATTTCCCGCGGATCACAACCCCCACAAATACTAAAATCTGTTCGTCCGAACAACCTTTTTACATCTCAAGTGAATAAAGACTCACATGCATAGCTAATCTAGCACGATGATTCAAATTATATATAGATCGATTATTTAAGATACAAGCTAAAAATAAGGCATGCACGCTTTGATCAATGAAATGAAATACAACTATGTTAAGACTTTAACTCAAGAATCGACTCAATCTTAGCAAACTCATGTCAATCAACCTGATTAAGAAATCCTACATGAATTTTATCCTTCATTAAACATGTGCCCTCACGGAAAGAGAGTTACCCAATTTCACACGCAAAAAACACTTTTTATATCACAACATGTGTGGGTACATAAATAGAATTTCACTCACTCTCACAAAGAATTCATATGCATCATGTAATGACCCATAAGCTTGCCCTTAGTGTTGTACTCCACTAATTTGAGGATGTACGAATGTAAGATCAAGTAGGACTTTTTAGGTTGTAATGTACTCGTGTGGTAGGTACTATTGTGATCAATAGTGACTCATCTTCCTTAAGCGCTTCAATACATCACGCCTACTGGGTGAACTTCCCTTCCTTACTTCACCTTTATCCTTGGTAGTTTTCTTTTTCCTCTTTGCTCCCCCATTTCTTTTAGGCACTTTAAATATTAGTAAGGAGTTGTATAAATAATTTTCATTCATTTGTTTTCTTACTCCTTACTAATAATCAACCATTTTTACACAAGTTCACCTTAGACCTTTCTCAACTTTTTACAACTTCCACTTTTCCTTTCTTTTCATTCTTCTCACTCCTTTCCTTTTTCAAATTTTTCTTCTTAAGCGCTTAGGAGCTTTGACTTCAAATTCAAGGCAAATGAAATAAAAAGGATTAAGCTTATGTTGCGCCTATCAAAGAATAGGCTAAGGCTCAATGGAGCCGACTAGGATTAATACTATTTACAAGGTAGGCAGTAAAACGAGGGATTAAGATTAGGTTCATTCAAAGAAATGCCTAAATCATCTCCTACAATTTTACATCCTTCATTTCCATTTTATAACACACTGCAAGCCTGCATGAATCCATAATAGTACTAATACCAAACCTTACACTCATTGCACATGCTCAATTCCTAAGATATATTCGCAGACTCTACTAGCCTATCACAAGAATTCAAAATTAAGCTTCAATGATATTTAGTCAAATTCCAAGAGCCTAGTGTCTCAAACAAAGTTATAAACTGGCATGCTTCAACACTAATATACTTGCATCTTACAATCATATATAGCACATAATAAGAATATCAAGTATCCATTAGCTACTAGCTCAAAATCAAAACCTATTGACTAATTCTCCTCAAGACGGTCGTCATCCATTGCATCTCTAAACAACCCTAACTACGACTAAAAATATTATATATGCATAACGAAAATAAAAAATAAAAATTTTTATTCTTCTCGGTCTAAAGACCCCGTCGGAAAAGAACCGACAAGAAAAAACCAACGGGTGATGAATTCATGCTTGACTACAAAAAATTTCAAATTTTTTCTTTTTTTTTTTTCTACACAAGCATTTCATTCACCAATAATTTGTTAAGCACAAAAATTTTGAAATTTCCTGAAATTTCCCTCACCCCACACTTGAATCATGCTATGTCCTCATAGCATCAAATTAACGTTTAAAGAGGGTGAGAAATACTCCTGAGGCCTTTAGGCCTAGCGAACCACATGGTTTCGTTTCAATTCTGTAACAGTGGGTGTTCACCCCACACTTCTCTTCCACGCTTGTTAGCTCTCCTTCAATGTACTTGCATTTCCCTCCATCTCGTGCTTAACTTTCCACCAAAAACAACAAAAATGAAAAATAAATAAAATCAAGAAATTAAAATGGTACCTATGGTACCTTTGTTGCCTCCCCAAGCAGCGCTTAATTTTACGCCGCGCACCATCGTATCATGTTTCACCGCTTTTCCTCCGCCTTGAGGATATGATCTCACCCCTAATTTCTTCTCTAATTTTCTTTTATGCTCCCTAGGGTGGTGGTGAAAATTGTAAGGACCAAGTAATAGCACGCCTTTGACGCTTATTGGTCCTCCGTAAGTGAAGTCATTTTTTCTATTATAATCAACAAATTTCTTTAATATATGGCCCTTGGTCCTCCTTCTGACATTTCTCCATAAGCCTCTAAGACTCTATTTCTATTTCACAACCAAACTTAATGTAGAAAAATGCCTGAGTGAGGTCCAATGCACCTTGATTCTCGAAACCGCAATGCAATTGATCTCCTTACTTGTATACCTCTCCTTCGCATCAACATCTATCTTCCCGTAGTTTCAAATGGGGTATACTCCATCTCTTCTCTCCCCGAACGAAGCTACAAGTATGAGCTCCTCACTCTGGGACACTCAAGAGGTTCTAAATGTCGGGCTTCATCCGAAAATTCACCCTTGTCTTCCTCTTGTAATTCCTCTTGAATATTGCCTACAAATGAGTCACTTCTTGCAATTGATCACAAGCTTCACTCAGCCTCATCATCTCTTCGTGGAATTTGACGCTCATCCTTTCTAGAGTCGCTCCATTCTCTTCTAGTCAATTCATTCTTCCATCACCTCTCTGTTGCTTCTCGTTTGCTCAAGCATCTGTTTTAGCATGTCTTCTATTCGAAGCTTGGCGTCCCAAGTCCTCATTTCCATCATGCCTATATTCAGCAAAACAATGTATGATCATAGTAGGGGCTTGGGGATGGAGTATGTATTCTGGACACCTATCCTAATGGCCATCTTGACACCACATATATTGCATGTGTTACAAGAGTTGCCACAAGTGGGGTCCTCGCACTGCATAAGACTTATCAAAGTAAGAGTATCCACCATTTAACCCATTTATATTCCAAGATGTCATGTCAAGAAGGGTAGATTCAAAACAATCAAAATATTTAAAATAAAATAAAATAAAGAAAAAGAAAACACATTGTCAACGCTTATATAGAATTCGTTAACTAACACTTGAGAAAAATTTACTGATTGCCGCCTCCCGGCACGGCGCTAAAATCCTGCATGAGCTCATGCAAAATGGTCGCATAAGTAACATAGTGGCTCTTTTTTAAGAACCTAATGTCGAACCCACAAGGATCGGACTACTAGGTAAAACCTTTCAAGTGCGTTAATTTACTAAAACTCTAATAATGAAGACAACAAGGTAAAGAATAGTTTTTATATTTGAAAATATATTTTTATACTAAACTATGTTATCTATACAGCTTGAGTCTCGAACTATGGATGAGCATGCCGAGGCTACAAAGAACATGTAAACAAACGAACTATTGATGTACATGGTTTATCTTTTCTCCCAAGGTTGAACTTATGCCTATGGATTAAGTATTTAACCCAACTTAAGAATCATGAACCTTCCACCTACATATTCGTGATAAGAAGAAATTCAAGTTCTAGCTATACAAAGCCGATTCCACACATGACTAATACGACTTTCTGTGTATATTTCATCCGAAGGTAAATCAATTCCCAATTTTCTCCTAAACCAAGAAAAAGATCATATCCTATTAATTCACAACTTTCAAATTTTGTGCTCTCGGTAAAACCGACTTTTGGATTTACATTAACATTGGCCGATATTAACGTAGTAAGAACAAGAATTAAATGTAACAACCATAGAAGAAAAGATAAAATAAACCAAAGAATTCAATACTCAAGCATTTCAACACAATAGTTCATAACCTCAGCAAGAAAGAGAATTAGCCACTCATTTGTGGATTGAACATCGTTAAATGAATGGACATCATGCAAACAATTGAAAGGAAGAAGAAAGGGATAGAGAAACCCCAAGAATCTCGTCCTCAAAACTCGCCGTAACCCACGTTCTTGCTCCACCAAGTCGAATTGTATGAAAATAAACCTAAGTGTGCTATTTATAATAGTAGGAATTTGTCCCTATCAATAGCAACGTGTCACGGAGTGCAACGCGGAGCATTGCTCGTGACACGCCCAAACGCGGAGGCCTTCTCGAAATCACCAAAATTCCGCGCAGGCACCTTGCCGCGGGCGGGCCGTGGCACGCCGCTGGGCAGCGCGTTGCACCAGGGTGGTCGCGGAGCCACCCCCGCCGTGGCACGCGCTGCCAACGCGGTGGGCTGTCTTGGGCAGCCCGCCCGTGGCATGTTGCCGACGCAGTGGCCGTTTTGCCTCCTCCTTGCCGACGTTTGTGCATTTATTCCGCCTCCAAGCCTCTACTTCACCAACTCATGAATTAGCTCCTCAAAAGTCATCAAACTACAAACATTTTTCAATCATGTTGGTTAGCACATATCTTCACTTTTATATAAAATCACATGAAAATGTATCAAATAGCTTAGACAACACGACTAATTTAAGTGGTAAAGCGTATCACGGGACCTATATTATTTCCCGTGATCATCTTTCACTCAAAATCTGATTAAAACTCTGCTTATGACCCTTGTCTCAAAACATGCCTTAAAACTATACCGGGGAGTCTTGACTCCAAAACATCTCTTTAAAACTGTACTTGTGAGCCTTATCTCAAAATCATCTCATGACTTTCAAAAATAAGACTTTACTAAAGCTCTTGAATATCATGCTAAAAAATCATGTGTTTATGCTAAAAATATCATCATGCATGCTCTCTTAAAAATATGTTCAATCTTTATGAAAACAATGCATTTACTTTCAAAATCATGCATCTTGAAATCATGTTTTCATTCCATAATTCTACCTCTGAGGCCATCTACATTTGGAACAGATAATCTACTTTGATACCTTAGGACACCATCTCCCCCTTGTGAAAAAACCAACACCTTTTGATTTGGACTACTTCCTTTAGCTGAAGCATGAGGGGATATCTGTCCTGCTTTTCCTTAACTTCCATAACTAAAGAGGATTCGGTTCTATTCTGAACAAGCACATTACCTTCCTCGGAGTCTAAAAGACAAACTCCCAAGCATGGGAGCCTATGCATATCCTTGGCTAGTACTCTCTTCTTTTCTTCTACATGAGTTGTACTCCCCATAGACATCTTGCTAAGAGCATCAAAAACTACGTTTGCTTTACCTGGACAGTAGAGAATACTCATGTCATAATCCTTAAACACTCAAGCCATCTTTTTTGCCTCAAATTCAAATATTTCTAGGTGAACACATATTGCAAGATCTTATGGTATGTGAATGTATAAACATGAGGACCATAGGGATAATGGCGCCAAATATTCAATGCGAACACAACAACTTCTAACTCTAGGTCATGAGCCGGATAATTCATCCCATGGATTTTTAGTTGTCTAGAGGAATAAGCTATAAATAATTTTGCACCAATATGCATATAATGCCAACTCTAGAGGCACCACAATATACAACAAAACTATTAGTGTCCTCTGGTAGGGTCAATACAGGAGCAGTAGTAAAATGAGTCTTCAGTTCCTGAAAGCTTCTCTCACAAGCTTCACACCATTGAAATTTGACCTTCTTCTAGCTCATCCTAGTCAATAGGGCAGTAATAGTAGAAAGTTCTTATACAAACCTCCTATAATAGCTAGTAAAACCCAAGAAACTTTTTGTATCTATCAGAGTTATGGGTCTAGGCCAATTCATAACTGCTATAATCTTTTAAGAGTCAACCTTAATACGTTTACTAGAGATTATGTGGCCTAAGAATGCCATAGACTTCAATAAAAATTCACTTTTGGCAAAATTGGCAAATAACTCCTTGTCCTTAAGTGTTTGAAGGACTATTTTGAGATGGTTAGTATCTTCCTCCTCACTCTTTGAATAAACCAAGATATTGTCAATGAACACAACAACGAACATATCCAAATATGGCCTAAACACTCTATTATGTGGTCCATAAATGCTGCAAGAGTGTTAATCTATCCAAAATACATAACCACATACTCATAGTGTCCATAACGGGTCCTAAAATTTGTCTTGGGAATATAACTTTCCCTTACCTTTAACTGATGATAGCCTAACCTAAGGTTTATATTTAAGAAACAAGTAGCATCCTGAAGTTGATCGAATAAGTCATTGATTCTAAGAAGAGGATACTTAATCTTAATGGTAACCTTGTTTCATTATCTGTAATCTATGCACATTCTGAGGATACCATCTTTCTTATGCATGAAGAGAACTAGAGTACCCCATGGTGAAACACTAGGGCGGATGAAACCCTTATCTAGCAGGTTCTTTAACTGCTCTTTTAACTCTTTCAACTCACCTAGAGCCATTCTATATGGCGGAATAGAGATATCCTAAGTATTAGGATTACGAATGATTCCAAAAATATATTTTCCTATATGGAGGGACTCCTAGAAGATCAAAGGGGAAAACCCCAAGAAACTCATTAACAATAGGAACTGAATGAAGGGATGGGTTCTCAACATCAAAGTCTCTCACTCTCACGACACCCCTTAGATATTAACTTTGTGACCTTTAGGAATGAAATGAAATGACCCTTAGGTATAACGGGACTGCCTTCCCAAACTAGAACTGGCTCGTCTGTAAATCAGAACTCTACTACTCGGGTCCTACAATCAACTGTGTCATAATAAGAATATAACCAATCCATGCCTAGAATAACATCAAATTCCACTATTTATAGCTTAATAAAGCTAGTTGTGACGTTTGTATGATGGACTAAAATTGTACAATCTCTATAGATTCTCTTAGCTAGAACTGACTCGCTGACCGAAGTGGAAAACCTAAAAGGTTCTAACTGATCATACCATACATTGGCAACATCTATTAGCTGATAGGAAGTAAACTCGACTCATTCTATTTTTGATATGTGCATCATTCTCAAAATTCTCCTCGTTCCATCTATAATGCTCTTGGGGTCTTCCTCAACCTTTATACCCTGTGAACGCTAGAGGGTTCATTGCTCAGAAAATTTTGACATTCTTCTTTATCTTTTTGCTTATCCTCCTCAAGGTTTTGGGCATACTCCACCAGTATGGAGATATCCATTTCGTTGATCAATAAGTGTACCCTTACACTCCTTCTTCACGTGCTTACCAAGACTGGACATAAGCTCCCTTATTCTAACTCTTATATCTAGCCCTATCTTCAGATAACATTTAAATAACTGGGTGAACTGGAGACCATACTCCTCCACACTCATGGTGTCTTTCTCCAAGTTCACAAATTCTTTTACCTTAGATTTTCTTAACTCCTGCAGGAAGAAATAGTTCAAGAGGGCATCTTATTCCTTTAACTGACATTATGCTTCAAAGCACATGAATGCGTGAGTTAGGAGGAAGTATTTATAGTTAACTCTATCACACGAGCTAGAGTATGAAAAAAGGGAAGTATTTTAGAACACTTTGTAGTCTCCCTATTATTTACATGGCTCACTTTACATCGATAAGGAAACTATTTGACGCAATTTCATAGACACCCTAGGAATCTTTAAAACATAAAGCTCCAATACAAAGTTTATCACACCCAAAATCTAGACCCAAGGCATAGTTTGGGACTCAAACCACTTCTGTGATCCAAGCAAACCCTTAGTCTGGCTTACTATCAGTTTAGATATTAATAACAATATGGAAGCTGAGACACCGTGAGCTTAATATAATGAAAGAGAATTTATTCTATAATTGAAATAAATGTTAGAACGCAAAATTATTTACTCAATATATAACTCTATCTATGAAGCCTCTAATAACTGTAGGAGGGATACCGAGACATAGTTCTCACGACTACCTCCAGCTCTATAAATAAAAGACTCAATGACGAGGACTCTCCGAATAAGGAGGCCTCACCAAAAGTTGAATGTAGTTGAAGCCCTAGCTGATGATCCTGCCTATCTTATTCTGCATCATAATATGATGCAGCGCCAAAAGGTCTCACTACATGGAATGTATGTTATGTAAAATAGTTGAATGAAACAACATTAGAAAGAATTTTTCAATCGAAGAAAATAACTAGAAATAATAAACTTGACATAAAATAATAATCTAAAACTATACTCTAATCTCTAAAAGATGCATAGGACAAAATATGGTAATATGATCAATGTGTAAAACAGTTTATGCAATAAAACTCATGCATCATAATGATCTCTGTAAATACATATGCAAATAATGTATATATTTAAATTGGGAGCTTTTCATAACTGATAGCCATCTTGAATGACCGCATGATGATCCCATGTCTAGCCCATATGGAGNCTTGAATGACCGCATGATGATCCCATGTCTAGCCCATATGGAGGAGGGCTGTCCAAATACTTGTCATGGCTGAGGACAAAACTGAATTGTGGACCTATAACTGAATTCCTTACCAAGGAATTATCTAAGGAGTCTCTTGAACCAATGGTATCATCCTATCCTACGTTGGCTACGTAGTTTTGGGGCTTAACGGTTGTCTGAACCTTCTCACGCAACTTGGTGCTAGATAATTCTCCCAAAACATATTATCATATAACTAGGCACTAAATTAGGAAAAAACTAAAAACATCATTATAAAGCACTTTATCTGTAATATATAATGAATGTCTTAAAATCATTCTGGAGCCTTTCACTCAAAATCTGATTAAAATTCTTCTTATGAGCCTTGGCTTAAAGTATGGCTTAAAACTATACTGGAGAGTCTTGCCTCCACAACATCTTTTTAAACTGTACTTGTGAGCCTTACAACAAAATCATCTCATGACTTTCAAATATAAGACTTTACTTAAGCTCTTGAAAATCATGCTAAAAAATCATGTCTTTTAGCTAAAAATGTCATCATGCATACTCTCTTGAAAATATGTTCAATTTTTATGAAAAGAATGCATTTACTTCAAAAATACATGATTTTAAAATCATACTTATTGAGATCACGCTTTCATGAAATTGGGGTTCATGGAATAAGAGACACGAACCAACCTCAACAATCAAGAATCAAGAGAGTATGATCAACAACTAATAAAATAGAATTATGTTCAATTGACTTCCATAGACAACTCAATATGTGGAATTCACTAATGTAAATTTAACATATATAGATAAAGAAGAAGATAATTTAATAATTGGATAAAAATCCTAGCTTTAGTCTCAATGAATTCTTGCATAGATGCAGGGCATAAGGATGAATGGGAATCCTTACCTAGGTTAGCCTTACATAACTAGAAAAATAGAACCTTAGGATCACGATTGAATAACCCTAATTTGGAGAAGAAGACTTTTTAGCATGTTCAAAAACTTATGAGCTTTGATCCTTGAATTCTACATTGTAATGGAAGAACTAGGTCTTTAGGCTTTAAGAGTACTTAAATAATACCTTTGGGAATCCAAAACATCTGGGTTTATGCAATTAAACCATGGGAATTCCCTAAAATAACCTTAAGATCATTTTTGGTAACTTCACTCGTTAGTGAATTTGACCCGTCCAATGACGATGTGTCACTTGATAGTGTTTCACTAAAATGCTCATAACTTTTTACTCCGAACTCTGATTGATGCAAAGTATGATATGTTGGAAACAATACTTAAAGGGCTTCAATTTTATGGTTTAATAACTCAAAAGAACTTTGTAAATTGGAGTTATGGTCATTTTAAGCTGACCCTTGTAAGAAATACGAAAACTCAACCGATAAGAAGGCTCTCAAATCAACTTTATGCTAGAGGTTTCTTACGAACTTAATTTGTATCTAATGAACTTATCACACTTAATAATTGATCTTAACAATTAGATTCCATAAAATTCATCAGGTTTGAGTCTATCCACATACCTAGAACAATTTTAAACTTAACCCAAAAATTTGAGGTGTTACAATAGATTAGAGGCTCAAGGTGAGTCTCCTACCCGAGATACTACTGTTCCTATAGCCCTAGTAGATAGATCTCTAGTTACTCCCACTTTGGAGATATATGAGGGTGACAGAGTGGCAGACCCTCCAACACTTATGGCACCCCTCTTAGTTTAGAGGGAAAGGGTTTGAAGGTAGTTGTTCAGTTGATGGCTCATATAGCCACAGATTTGGAGTGGTTGTTGGAGGCAATAGATGGGTATAGAGGTCAGGAAACTGAGAGTTCTAAAGTCCGTGAGTTCTTGATCTTGATCCCTCATGTATTTACCGAAGACGACCCAAGTGAGGATTCTCAGAACTTTATTGATCATACATACAAGGTATTAAAAGTGATGTGGGCTATAGTGAATGAGAGTATACATCTGCCAGCCTTTGACTATGTGATATATCTATTTTATCGGATGAGGCTTGGGCTCAAGCTAGAAGAGTTGATGCCCCACCAGCTGAGTGGGAAGAGTTCTCAGAGGCCTTTATGCACCAGTATCTACCACGGGAGCTTTGACAGGCTTGAGCTAAGCTAATTTTGTACCTGGAGCAGGGTAGTATGAGTGTGTGTGAGTGTAGACTTTGATTTAATTCTTTGTCCAGGTACACTCCACAGATGGTTCAGACGATGGAGGACAGAGTTTATCTATTTGTGAGAGTACTAGGGCCTAATATAGCTCGTGACTATTTTGGGGTATCTACTCAGGAGAATATAAAAATTACATAGATTTAGGCTTTTGTTCAAAGGGCAGAGGATTTTGTTCATTAGTTATGGGATGCTTAGAGACCGCAGGAGAAAAGGAAGAGAGCAAGGACTGTGGATCTCACAGAGGGCCGCAGAGTGACCCAAGGGCTTAGTTAACTCAACAGTCAGTCAGACCAACAAGGAGTGCCCTATCTCAGCTTCAGGGATAAAGGAGAGACCAAGGCTCAGCTCGGTATAGCTCCCCGCGTCAAGAACGAGCAGGGTTGAGGAGAGTATCAATGCGGCCTTTTACTCAATGTGCGAGGTCCCACTTAGGTCTATGCATTCACGGGTAAAACATATGTTATCATTATTGATAACCATGGCACTTTATGAGGGATTATCAAGATAAGGACACAACGAACCTGGTGTGACTAGATAGATCAGCAATTGCTTCGTCATCCTCTAGTTGACCTCCTAAACCTAATCCTCACTTTTTAGCAGGCCATGGAAGAGGCTAATGGAGAGATTCTTTTAGTTTTGAGGCAACCCAAAATCGATTTTATGCTTTTGGCAATCAACAGGACTAGGAGGCATCACCTGACATTGTTATAGGTACTTGATTATTCATTCTCATGGAGTATATGCCTTTCGTGATATTGTTTATACACATTTTTATGTCACACCATTAGTTGCGAGTCAGTTTAATACAATCCCTGAGTTATTTTCTAGACCATTTGTTGTATCTTCACAAAATTGGTGAATCTATGTTAGCTGGACAAGTTTACCAAGTTTGTATAGTGTTGGTATGTGATAAACTGACCCAAGCTAATTTAGTTAAGCTTGAGATAGTTGATTTTATTGTCATTATGGGTATGGATTAGTTGGCAGTATGTTATGAAAATATGGATTGCAGGACCAAAGTTGTTAGATTTCATTATCCTGGCGAGCCAGTCAGGAAGGGGAAAGGTAATGTCGCTACACGTAAGGTAAATTTATTTCATACTTGAAGGCTTAGAAGTTGATATATAAGGGTTGTATTTCACACTTGGTTCAAGTGAGAGATTTGGAACATTGACCTGCGAATCTCCAGTCAGTTCCTGTTGTTCGTGCATAAGAAACATGGGTCTTAAAGAATGTGCATTGATTATAGGCACCTAAACAAGGTAACCATTAAGAAAAAATATCCACTTCCAAGGATTAATTATTTGTTTGATCAATTATAGGATGTCAGATTCTTTTCGAAGATTGATTTGAGGTATGGATTCCATCAACATCGAGTTAGAGAGGTTGATATCCCTAAGACTACTTATAGGACCTGGTACGACCATTATGAATTTTTGATAATTCCGTTTGGGCTTACTAATGCCCCAGCAGCTTTTAAGGATCTGATGGATCAGGTGTTTAGGCCCTTTCTTTATGTATTTGTGATCGCCTTCACTGAAAACATTTTGATTTTTTCATGATTAGAAGTTGAGCAGGCAGATTATTTGAGAGTAGTGTTTCAGACTCTCCGAGAGCACGGGTTGTATGCTAAATTTTCTAAATGTGAGTTTTGGTTGACATCAACAGCTTTTCTTGGCTATGTGATTACAATTGAACGTACAAGGGTAGATGACAGAAAATAGAGCCATGAAGAATTGGCCTAGACCCTTGAATCCCATAGAGATTCATATATTTCTAGGATTAACATGTTACTACTATCGGTTCATGGAATGTTTCTCCACTATCGCTGCGCCTTTAACAAAGTTGACTCATAAAGCGGCTAAGCTATGTTTTAGTGGACAGGGGCATGTGAGCGGAGTTTTCAGGAGTTGAAGGATAGGCTAATTTCAAGACCTTTCCTGATTTTACCAGAGGGTACCGAGGGCTATATAGTGTATTATGATGATTCCTAAGTTAGGCTAGGCTGTGTTTTTATCCAACATGACAAGGTTACTGATTTTTCCTCTAGACAATAGAGGAAGCACGAGAAGAACTATCCTGCCCATGATGTTGAGTTGGATGTAGTAGTTTTTGCAATGAAGATCTGGCTGCACTACTTATACAGGGTACAAGTTGATATCTTTACTGATCATAAGTGCATCCAGTACTTCTTCTAACAGAAAGTTTTGAATTTAATGCAAATAAGATGTATAGAATTATTAAAAGATTATGGTGTTAATATTTTGTATCATCTGAGTAAGGTAAACATTATAGTTGATGCCATGAGCCGCAAGTCTATGGGTAGCTTGAGTCATATCTAGGCTGATCGAATTGAAATGGCAAAGGCCCTACAATAGTTTACTGATTGACAGATTTGGTTTTTAGATACCAGAGATAGGGGTATTACGCTCCAGAATACAACAGAATCATCTTTGATGAATGAAGTTAAGCTGCATCCATATGATGACACATAATTAGTCTAACTGAGGAACAGTATACCACAGAAGAAGCAGAACCTATTTTAGCTATGGACCAAATGGAGTCCTTATATACCAAGGCCATTTAAGTGTGCCTAGTGTGGGTGATCTACGGGAAGGAATTATGAATGAGGATCATTATTCTTGATATTCAGTACACCCTGGTGCTACGAAGATGTATTGTGACTTGAAGTAGTTATACTGGTGGAATAGTATAAAAAGGACATTACAAGTTTTGTTGCTCAATCTCCTAATTGCCAGTAGGTAAAGGTTGAGCACTAGAGACCTGAAGGTCTGATGTAGGATATAGAGATTCCAACTTTGAAATAGGAGGTGATTAATATGGAATTTATTAACGGAGTACCTCAGATGAGCAAGAAGAATGAATTTATCTGGGTGATGTTTGACAAATTGACTAAATTAGCTCACTTTCCTGTTAGGACTACATATGCTGCAAATGATTATGCTAGGCTATATATATGGGAGATAGTTCACCTACATGACGTTCCTTTATCTATTATTTCTAATAGAGGTTCTGAATATACAACAAAATTCTAGAAATCTTTCTAGAAAGGTTTCAATGCTCAAGTAAGTTTCAGCACAATATTTTATCCTCAAACAGATGGACAAGTTGAGCACACCATTCAAGTGCTTTATGATATGTTGCATGCATGTGTGTTGAATTTTGGTAGAAGCTGGGAAGATCATGTATCCTTGATAGAGTTTTCCTATAATAACAACTACCACATGAGTA
>JACEIK010009370.1:20528-31742 GCA_018107945.1 Datura stramonium
ATATCAAAGAATAATCTCAAGAACAATGTAGGAAATCAAGAGTTTGATCCTAAGAATTGCTCTTCAAAACTTGATAAAAATTCATAAATAATATTCTTCAGACGTCTACTACATTGTTTCTATCTTCTCTCACTAAAATAAAATATAAAAGCTATTTATATAGATATAGAAGCCTTTTCTTAAGCTAATAGGAAATTTTTCATATCTAGCGCCGACTATGTCACGGCTGAACCTACAACCCATAGTAGGATTGTACAAGTCGTACTTGCTTCTCGTACGTCCTTGGCTGCTGCAAATTTGTCCAAGTGTTGGCAGGCTGGTATGACTCGTACCATAGTCCTACAAGACGTAAAATGCATCTGTGGTTTGCCCTAAGAATTCTAACATCTTCTGAAGTTTTCCATGGGTGTTGTGGTATGCCTCGTACCTTTCTCCTACTGCTCGTATTGTTTGTTGTGTCTAAAATTCTGCCAAGCATTGAAGAATTCTTCTGAATCTCACCACAGCTCATGGTACGGATCATATGTTCATGCTACGATCCATGAGTCCATCCGTACCAAAAGATTTCCTTTGTGCAAATTTCTATAAACAATTCAACGACTCTAGTTACGGCTCGTACCATCTTGGTACGCACTTACTGAGAGTCATATGTTGCCTTCCTCTTATTGCAGCCTTCTGACTTTCACCACTATTCTCAGTACGGCTCTTACTAAGACTTGTACCTGGCTATTTTTATGCATTTTTAGGTTTCTTTTGCACATTTTTGCTCCAATACTTATTTTCTTAGAAATCAAAGTAAAAGTGCCTCATATCCATATAAACATACCTAAGTCCATGATATTTTCTCAGTTTTAAGCGTCGAAAGTGCTGTAAACTCACAACACATCAACACCATCAACTTAATACTTTTGTATGTCCTCAGGCAAAGAAAATAAGAAAAACTAAACACAGCGCTTAACTAGAAAATAAACCTAGAATATTGCAGCCAACAATCAACCAAAACTTACACTATAAACTCAAAAAGCTTTTCACCCTTTTTTCCGTGAACCAAATCAGCATATGCACTTCAAGTAACCATAAAACATGATAAAATAGGGATCAAGATATGTCATCTAGCTATTAACATCTAGTCAAGTCGTACCAATGCCTTTGACACAGACCACTGGTAGAATTAAACACAAACCATGTGCCCTCATAGCAAATGAAGTTCCCCACTCACACATATAGTAAAATATAAAACATGAGACTGAACAAGTAAGACTCTCACTCTCACTAAGAAGTTCCAAATACTGCATATCGGATGTCATAGATTTGCCCTTATTTTCATTACTTCGATTTGTCAGATGGTCAGGCTAGGATCACTACAGGACTTTCTTTGGCTTGTAATGTAGACTTTCAAGTTGGGTATGGTGGAGATGGAATCTTTTGAGTGACTAAACCCCTCCTTGGCACTACATACATGTGGCTCCATTTTTTTATCACTTTTTCATCCTTTTTACTTCTTTCCACTTTTTCCTCCCTTTACACCCTTTTTTATATACTTGTATGAGTGTGGTGTGTTTATTCAAACTTTTCATGCATCATTCTCTTTTTGTATTTTCTGTTTTAGTTTTTCTTTCTTTTTCTTTTTCTTTTGTCACGCCACACCTCATTTTTTACCCTTTCCTTTTCTCTTTCTTTTTCACCTTCCCACTATTTCTACAATCCTATTCTAGTCACTCTCAACCTAGGCCTTTTGCCTACGTTGAGGTTCACAATGTCCAAGGAGGGACCAGGGAAAAAATAGATTCATTATAAAAATGGGTACAATTAATTGATTATTCAAAGAAAAATAGTCTATGTGAGGCTCAAAATCGGGATCAAGGGAATCATATAATTTTGGTAGGTTCATTTAAGCTAAAAATAGGCTAAACAAAAATGGCCTATGATCCTTTCCTAACCAACCATCCTAAAACCTATGAAAAGACCAACTGGGCAAGTTCTAGATCCTCTACATAGTATTGAACTAGGTATTAGACCTCACTCACTCATGGTAGATGTCTTGCATTCACTCTACCTATCCGATTTATACATGGCTTAACAAAAACTATTCATGCTAATATACTAAATGACATAAAAAGATCCATACAAATCATGTTTGCAATCACAAGTACACAACTAATCATCAAAAAAATTTAAAACGGGGTCAATTTTTTACAAATCCAAAACTAGTGTGTAATTTACTGGCTGAGTAATCCTAATCTACTTTCTAATTAAATAAAAATTACAAAAATAAAATCCTAAACATGCCGGTTCTACTAGATAGCATGCCCAATGGAAAAGAAACACGACATAAAAAACCCTCGGACGAATCAAAAATCCAAAAATACAAGTACACCCCCTCCCTTTTTTAAAAAGCATGCTTCATCCACGAAGCATAAAATGTAAAGAAAAGGGAAGGGAACATACCTGCGGTGCACTAAGAGCTCTTGTCATCCTATGGGAGGAGATACCTCCGCTGCAATCGTGGCATTGGTGGTGGCCACACACTCATTGGTGTATCAATAGGGGGAGAGGCTACCCGCTTAGTAGTAACAGCCGTCTCTACAGCCTCTGAAATCATCAGGGTTGAATGTGGCTCACTCGAAGGGTCCCTGCCACTCGCAAGCTCTGCCTCGGTCTTGGTGGAGCTACCTGCTCGTTTAGCTCTCTCAAGCAGCTCCGACTAATGCACGTCGTGAATCTTCTGACTATCCAGGCTTGCCTTCTTGCGCTCTCTCTTTTCTCTTTTCCTCTTCTTCTTTGGGGTCTCGTCTCCAACATCCTCAGAGGCCCTCTTTTTCCCTTTCTCCTTTTCTACTCCTGTGGGCGCCCAATAAACCGCCAGATCAAGCTCCTCGTCAATACCAACATCGAGGTTAGGAAGAGTAGGGGCTGCTGTGATTGCCGGCTGCCGTGATGAAAGCTCGACCACTTGACTCCGAAGAGCCCCCAACTCCTTACGGAGGCTACCCGGGTCAGTCCGCTTGGTCATACGCATGTTGAATCTGCTCGCGGAACCATCTAATTTGGCATGTAGGGCCTGTGCAACTGTCATAATCTCATCCTTTACCTAAGGCTTGACATTCTCCATCATTGATTGAACCTTCTTCTCAACTACATTCAGTCTCTTGGCCAGCTTCTGGAGAAATTCTTGAGGCACTAGCATGTACCCAGCTGGAGTCTGGCTCAGGAGGCTCATGTTGGTGCGACAGAGGTGCTAGGAGATGTATCTGAATGACCAGCATTTGTAGCTGGTGTCTCCCCCTACTCCTGTGAAGTTTAGAGATTCACCGTTGCGCCCCCAATTGACCGTGATAGTGGGACTGTAATGGAAAGTCGGGCCTGACTTACCGAGTTTATCTCATCTCGAATTAGGCCAATATTAGTGATCCGTTGTCCTCCAACCAGGTGCTCCTTACCACGATGCACCTTGATGCCTGCCTCTGTGCACAATCTGAAAATGAGACTTGAGAATGGGATGGTAGTGCTCAATCCCATAGCCCAATCCCGTATCTCCTCTGCAATGACCCTCAGGATATTGATGGGGTATCTGGACATGATACAAGCCACCAAAGCTACTCTATCTACGTTGAGGGTGTTATCACTAACCATAGTGTCCAACCGATGGCGCACTAACGTCCAACAGGCTTTTGCTATGAAGTGCAGAGAGTTCTTAGTGACCTGCTTGCCACTAGTGACCCATTTTGCCTCTTCTTTGTCCTCAGTGCTCACACCAGACAACCATTGAATCTCCCTCCACCTCTCATCAAAACCAAGCTGCTTAATCTGTTTCAAAGCCTCCACTTGATAGTCATATTCTGGCGTAGCATGTGGTACCCGAGCAATAGTGCACTCAGATATATCAACCTCTCAGCCTCTAACCATGACGCTCTCTATCTTGGGATGATCTTTCCACTTCTGCCCCTCTTTCGCTTTCTTCCCCATGGTTGCCAAATAATTAGCGTAGAACTCCCCGATGATTTCTGAAGTGAATCGGTCCGGGGCCCTAGCCATCTAATCAAATTTATAGAAGATAAATATCTGATTCATCTCCTCTACCTTGTTTCATGAATTTTTGAGGATCTGTGTCTCTTCTTGAATGCTCTACCTAGGTTTGTTCTTGGCGGTGAGAGCAATGCCCTATTCATATATTTACTGGGCTCCTTGTACTCTCCACCGAATGGTGCGGTTCTTCCTAGGTATTGTCTGCTCCTACTTGGCATTGGGTTCCCCCTCCTCTAATCCAGACTCACTGCTTGCATCTCTAGATTGGGCCTCCTCAGACCCTTTTACTTCATTAGAGCCGCTTCCAAACTCTTGGGCTCTTTCCTCTGCTCCCTCCTCAGACTGGGGAGCACCAGCAGATATGGCAGTGACCTCCACGACCAAGGATTTAGTCTTTGCCCTAGTTGTTCGGGTCCAATTAGTATCAGATGTATCAACCCAATATTCCTCTAATGAACCACTAGGGGAGTTGCCCGCTTGGTCGGATTCGGAGGTCTCATCAAGAAATGTCCTCCAAGCAGTTTCCTTGGATGCTTTTCGCTTCTGCGTCATTGTACTTATTGGGAAAAAGGGTTAGAATTCCAAATCTAAGAAAAATAAAGCAAGAAAAATTCCTCTGTAATTTACCACGGGTCAACAGTATGGGTCGTATCTTGGAGGTACGATCATATTGAGACTCGTAATATCTCAAGTCAATATTACGCCTCTGAGGTACGACTTGTACCATGAAGGTACGGTCCGTACCATGAGTCGTATGAGAATGCCCCTTTAAAACAAATGTTCTGTATTTTTTCACGACACATGGTATGACCTATAAGTCGATTCCACGAGTCGTAGGAAGGATCGTACTGGCACTTGTGGACTTGACCCTTTTCAGATTCTTGGTACGACTCGTAGCAATAAACCACGAGCCATACTAGGATTCATACCTAGTGATTATTACAAATTTGTCTTGGGACAATCCCAACGAGCCATCTTACGTGTCATAACATGAAACCACGAGTAGTAGGAAGGCTTGTGAAGCCTATCCCTACCTTGTTTTTGGTTTAGTTTGTAGGAGACTTCAATTTAGTTTTGGGTACTCAAAATTCCCCAAGTCTAGGCATGCATTTAACATGTTTTACAATTACCCATTCATCCCCTTTTTAATCACAATCCGTAACTCAATTTTAACAATTCAATGCGCAATTTTTACAAATTTAAGCCCCTTCCCAGTCACACACAACTTGTTCACACCCCTGGTCATTGTCCTTTTTTTATTTTTCAAGCATTGAGAGGACTCTCAGGGATTAAGCAGGTTTGCATCAATCACATAGGTCATAATTATCAAATTCAACAAATACACTTACTTGAATGTTGCTTACTTCGACTGGAAATCAGAGACGTAGGGTCGGAAGTTGGGATTCTTGGTGCTAACTGAGCAAGAACTTGCTCAATTGATCTTTGATTTTGAGTTATGGGTGTGAGGGAGTCATGATTTTTGGTCGTTACTTCAATTTTTAGTGCGTGGAAGGAGGGTATGATTTGCTTGAGATAGGCTATAGGGTAGATTTGAAAAATCTGAGCTGAGCTGGGTGATTTTAAAATTTTTGACCTGTCATGACTCTTACCACGAGTTATAGGATGGCCCTACGACTTGTCCCTTGGACTCATAACAGAGGGATTGAGAAACTTAACTTTGGACCTATGATTACATCTTACGACTCATATTATGGGGGTACGATTCGTACTATAAATCGTAGATCTTTCTTAAATTAAGGTCCATGTCTTGCATAGTTCACAACCACAGTGAATACTACGGCATATACAATGAGGTTACGAGTCGTAGGACCAACCGTACCCTAAACTAATTCACTGAAATATATCTATGCTTCTCACCACAACCTATGCTACGGTTTGTACAACCCTCTTACGAGTCGTACTAAGACCCGTAGCACCTATCTGTTCATAAATTTTTCTGCCACTTATTTTTGTTTCCCCTACACACTGAACACGCATAAGTTAATCAACTTGGGTTGCCTCCTAAGAAGCACTTGATTTAATGTCACGGCACAATGCAGGTGGTTCGGTTACTTAGAATTCACCAAACCACCACTTGGGTTTCCTCCCAAGAAGCGCCTGATTTAACGTTGCAGCACGACACAAGTCTCTTGGCTACTCACACTTCGTCAAGGAACTCGGATTCATCCTCTATTGCCGAGACAACTCTGTATTCCTTTGGCTACTTCATTGACCAGCAGACACAGAAGGTGACCTCTTCTTTATTGAGTCTGAACTTCAACTGGCCAGCCTCCACATCTACTAAGGCTCTCCCAGTGGCAAGGCATGGTCACTCCGAAATGATGGGGACCTCAAAATCAACCTCGCAATCAAGGATCACGAAGTCTGCTGGGAATATGAATATATCAACTTTAACAAGCACATCAAACAGGATCCCCACAGGCTTCTTCAAAGTTCGGACGACCATCAACAGCCGCATGGTAGTTGGTATGGGGGCTCCCAAGCCCAGCTGGTTAAACATAGCCAACGACATCAAATTGATGCTTGCTCCCAAATCGTAGAGTGCCCTCGCGAACTCAACATCACTAATTGTGCATGGAATAGTGAAGGCACCTAGATCTTCCTTCTTCTGGGCAAGGACCCATGAGGCTATAGCACTACAATGATGCACATTGTCCACAGGCTTATAGCTCACGGGCCTTATCTTCGTTACAAGGTCCTTCATAAACTTGTCATATCCCAGCATCTATTATAATGCCTCGACCAATGGTATATTTACTGATAAATTTTTGAGCATTGATAAGAATTTCTGAAACTTACCATTCTCTGCCTTCTTCTTCATTCTTTTAGGGAACGGCGACATTGTTCGTGAAATAGCTTGTAAATTTTTGTAGCCCCTTGCTTTTCTCCTCGTTCAGCTTTAGTCCCATTTTAAAATTTTGGAGCCTCAGTCAACTCAGCATCCTCATTATGGTCCTTCTCAACAACATCTTCCTTATCGTCAATCACTCTTTCTTTCTTCCTTTTGACTACACCGACAGAGGGGGATCAACCGTGTTCTTTCTACTCCTAGTCATCATAGCCATGCAGTGACCATCATTCTTTAGATTCTGGACTGTGTTGCTAGGTAGTGTACCATTTTTCCTAGGGTTCATGGATGTTGACAGTTGCCCTAGTTGTTGTTCGATCTGTTTGATAGTCGTAGCATGCGACTCCACTCTCTAACCCATGCTCGATATATCACTACAGATGTTTTTTAGCTGATCATCTATGGATCTCACCTTCTTTAGCATCTCAAGCATCATGCTCTCTAACTTTGATTGTCCAGCCTCCCCCTCACGTGCATTAGGAGGCACGTACAATCCTTCTCGGTTATTGCAGTAACTGTCATTTTTTCTCCAATCTCCCTCACACTCACGACCACAGCTTCTATCTCTATACCCATTCCAATTGTAATTGTCTCTTTATTGGTTCTGAACTTGATTTCCAAAACCTTAGCACCAAGTGTCTTGTCCATACCCTTGGGCGTTGGCGAAACCCGCCACCTAGTTGTCCAAGAAGTTTTCCTCCTCCTTTGAATCCGAGTGGTCTGGATCTGGATCCTATCCCCATGTCCCCATTGCATTAACCTTTCTCGATCCAGCTCCCATGATATTCTTAGTAATCAAGTCCAATGATGTGCGCATATGAGACAATTCCTAGTCACGTTCTTCTTCCTTCCTTCGTTGGTCTACAGTCAAACCAACAACATATGTACCAGCCCTTGCTTCTATTTCCCGGGTGTTCCATGCTCTGTTTGTCATGGTTACTCTGTCTAGAATAGTTGCAGCTTTCTCCCAGGTGTGGCTCATCAGTGCTCCTCCCACCACTGCGTCTGCTACTACTTTTGTACTGTTGTTCAAGGATCTATAGAAAATCTCCAACAAGCAATCATTAGTAATTTTGTGGTTCAGGCACGTGGTCAACTTCTTCTTAAACCTCAATCAGGTTTCATGAAGTTCCTCAGTCTTCAGTTGTCGAAAATTATAGATTTCATCCTTAAGTTGTAGCATCCTGGAGGGTGGAAATAATCTCTCTATAAAAGCTTGCTTGAGCTCCCTCGAGTTGGTAATGGAGTAATTGGGAAACTTCGAGAACCATAAACTGGCCTCCCCATGCAGAGAGAAGGGGAGAGTCTTAGCATGGTGCTAGTGATGACAATTTTGCCCCAGTAGGCAACAGTGGTGGTACGATAGCTCCGGTTGACCCGACTTCATAAATGTTCGAGTCATCCTCATCAAAAAATTGAGGGGAATATCTTTGACTTCTGTTGCCCCTTCCATGGAGACCAGCATTAACAACCTCATCACGAGCATCCTTCATATCCTGAAATGCATCTTGCTGAGCTAGCTCGGCTTTCCTAGCTTCTTCAGCAATACGGGCATATCTCTACTATTCATTTTCCATTCTCTGCAGTATTCATTCAAGTTTGAGATCCAGCAGATTCAGGGGGTTTCCACACCGATGAGTACTTGGAATTCACCAAGCGACAACCTGTGGATATCCAAAAACAAAAAGAAAACATAATTCAAGAAATAACAACCAAAAGTCAAATACAAGCCATTAATCTAATCTTAGCAGTATTCCCCGGCAGAGGCGCCACTTTTTGATAACGTTCAAACTCACACTTCCTGACAAAGTATGAAGCATATGTTGTCAATAAAGAACCCAACTAAGAGGTTGGGGTCGAACCCACAAGGAATAGGGTAAGATCTAGACTAATTTCGGTAATTGAACTTGTTGGTGAGTTATCTCCAAATTGGGAGGTTTCAAAGAAAACAATATTAAAACAAAGATTATAGTTGTGATTTAAATCAAGATTTGCAAATAACTACGGTAAGTGTTCCCCATGGGTTCATAACTACTTTGAGTATACACAGGTGATCTATCCCAATTCTTACTTGTAGAACTGATAAATAGAGTTCATCCAAATGACTGGTTCATCCCTATTAGATGACTATAATTAATCACCAGGTAAGGTCTCATGAGCATTTTCAAACTAACTATTATCAATATGTTCCAAATTTAACTATCCTACAACCATAGCTCAAGTTAATACAATGATCATAAAGATCAAGGCTTTGTTGTAATTCTCTTAATCCTAATCTCTACTTCTCTAGGTTCAAGCAAGTAAAGAATTCGGGAAAATCCTAACTTTGTACACCATTAAGATATGTTTAAAGATGAAGAGAATACAATACAAACTTTTAGCATTGGTTTTGAATCACTTTTGTGTAACCCTATTTCATATGGTTCCCACAACCCCTAGTTGTGGAGGTTTTAGCATATCATGGTTGTAAGATTACAATTTAYATTCATAGACAAACACATAATTATATACTTACAGCAACAATTGTAAGAAAAYCAGATTTGGATATCAAAGAATAATCTCAAGAACAATGTAGGAAATCAAGAGTTTGATCCTAAGAATTGCTCTTCAAAACTTGATAAAAATTCATAAATAATATTCTTCACATGTTTGCTACTTCATTTATATATTCTTTCAAAACATAAAAGCTTTTTATATGTAGAAACCTTTTCGTAAGCTAACAGGGAATTTTCCATATCTGGCGCCGACTGTGTCACAACTAAACCTACGACCCATAGCAGGATTATACGGATCGTACCTGCTTCTCATACATCCTTGGATGCTGCAGATTTGTCCAAGTGTTGGCAAGCTGGTACTACTCATACCATCTTGCCTACGAGTCGTACAATGCATCAGTTGTTTGGCCCTAAGAATTCTGAAATCTTCTAAAATTTTCCACGAGTGTTCTGGTACTCCTCGTACCTTCCTCCTATGACTCATACTATTTATTGTGTTTGAAATTCTGCTAAGTCTTGAAGAATCTTTTGAATCTCACCACTGCTTATGGTACGGGTCGTATGTTCATGCTATGATCCGTGAGTTCATTCTTACCAAGAGACTGCCTTTGTGAAAATTTCTCTGAACAATTTCACAACTCTAGTTATGGCTCATACCATCTTGGTACGGCTCATACTGAGATTCGTATGTTGCCTTCCTCTTATTCCAGCCTTTTGACTTTCACCACGATTCTTAGTATGGCTCATACAATAAAGGTACGGCTCGTACTGAGACTTGTACTTGGCTATTTTTCTGCATTTTAGGCTTCTTTTGAACGTTTTTTCTCCAACACTTATTTTCCCTGAAATCAAAGTAAAAGTGTCTCATATCCATATTAACATACCTAAGTCCATGCTATTTTCTCAATTTTAAGCATCGAAAGTATTGTAAACTCACAGCACATCAGGAACTATGTCCTGACACCCCTTCTACAATTATATAGGCTTCATAGATAGAGTTCGATATTGAGTCAATAATATTACTTCTTAACATTTACTTCAGTTACAGAATAAATTTTCTTTCATTATATTAAGCTTACTATGTTTCAGCTTCTGTATTGTTTATTGAGATCTAAACTGATAGTAATCTAGGACAAGGGTTTACTTGGATCACAAAAGTGTTCTAGGTGTCGGTCGATGCCCTGGGTCTAGATTCAAGGTGTGATAGGTCTAGTGTTCACTTTATCCTCCCTAAGTTATTAACATCTCAACTTCTACACTTCAGACTTAACTTACCCGCATATATATAACTTTCAAAGAGCATGTAGTGTGTCTACTTAATTCCTTGGTGACTCTCAGGAGGTTCAGATAGCACAAGAGTTCTAATAAACATACAGTGATATTCTAAAGACAAGTCTTGTTGCCTTAGCGTGTAACTTTGATGTAAGCATAAGCGTATATATTCTTAGTTTGTATTACCTGTTAACCTTAATAAAATATTGATAACCTATCCATAAAGTTAGTTTCATAGCCATATCAATAGATAGCACACTCAAGTTCTACTTTTCAAGTTCAACATATCGGTTGATTCAGAAACTCCTTAACTAACCGGTTGACTTAAGGAAGAGGAATCAAGAAATTTTCTTTTGGCCTCATGTACCTTGAAACATGTGTATAAAAGGGTGGACAACTATTATAAGGCAACTTCATTTTTTTGCCCTCATTTTCCCTTGCTTAGCTTATAACTGTGTTCTAGCATTAAGTTCATTCGCGCATCTTCATCTTGCCCTTTTTACAATTTCACTTAGCAACCAAAATGTTAAACACCATTTACACCACATATAT